>CAIGRK010089609.1:0-10126 GCA_903798315.1 Fraxinus greggii
AACTTCCTAATGAGAAGGCGGGTCAACGATGTAAGGTCATGGAGTACTGGCTCTCATCGACGTAATGTGAAAATGGCAGCCAAGTCGACAAGAAGGTCAGAAAGGGCTTTTTCTTGCTCAATAAGAAGTGGGTAAGAGGAGTACTGTGAGTCAAAGACCTCCTGTGCTGTAGAAGAGACGAATCTGGCTCGATCGTATGATGTGGATCCACCCAACTTCTTATCGGTAGTCTTCACCTTTTTAGGAGATATCTGTGACATGTGATACGATTATAGAACACATCAAAATGAGAGTAACTAACCAAGTCGAGTATCTCAATGAAAACCTACCTAAAGATGTGCATGAATGCATGATATGCACGTGATGTATCCCATCCGACACTTGTGAAGAGCATAAAGAAAACATGCGATACAACTTTAAGAACTTAACTAAGGGACATAATGAAGCGACGTCCCTTTCAATTTTAATGCAAATCAATCCAAAAGTTCAATCCAATGGGATGAATGTGTTAAGATTGTGTGTTCGAAGCATGTTGACAAGATCATATGAAAAAATCGAACAAGACATTTCATCGAACACATTGTGTACCAAATTTATGAATGAAGAGCAAAACCCAACAATGCTTGTCTAAACCATCCATTCAAGCCCTAAACACCAAACCAAGCATCTACATCAATTTTGCATGAAATTTGAAGAAAATTTACAAAACTAACCTAAAAACCCTAAATTTTCATGTTTTATAGACAATTTTCAAAAACACTCATCAATGTGATGCACTAACTTGTACGTAATCTTCATATATCCCAAACCCAATCATATTTAGGCATATTCTTTATGAAATTCACATAAAATGGCACAAAACAATCAAAATCCCAAATGTTCAAGAAAAAATAGGGATTTTAGTAAATTTATCTTTGATTTGAAGAATGAAGTGATGAATGTGATTTTTTCTACATGAAATTTTTCCTTAAAAAGCCAACAAGATGATTGGAATGGAGAATTTGTGGAAGAGGAGAATAATTTTCGAAGAAGAGAAGAAGTATAAATGAAGTTGGGGAAAACAGGGGTTTCCGTGCTTAAATTTAAAATCAGAAATGGTGCTCCAGCATCACTCTCGCGCTTAGTGAGCGCCAAAGTCACTACTTTAGGCACTCGAGCATCCATTCGCGTCTAGCGAAGACCCAGTCAAATGTCAAAAATATCAAAACTTTCTTAATTTTTCGAATTTATTACACTTTTTCATGATTTTTTAAATGTAGTAACTTGGCGCAAAAATCAAGATCATGTGATAACTCGAACATGCAGTTGTTTACTTTCTTAAACAATGAACTCTTCCCACTCATTCATTTTAGACCTGCATGGAGTAAATTTTATAAGATCCCGTCTGAAAAGTGTTAACAATCTTCTGTAAATAAGATTCCAAACCTTATATTAGTGAAAAGTAACATGCAAAGAAATCATTGACGAGTTAATATATTCTTCAAATTATGATAGTCAAATTCAGTGTCACTAGGACCTTTTAATCACAAAACTCATATTTAATAACTGTATATTTTTTCTCCCCCTATTTTTGAGTATACATATTTTTATTTTATTCTTCTTTTTCATCTTAAGATACCCAGCAGGCTTAATTACTTGAATAAAAAAAGGTACAAATAGAAGTATAAGATAACTCACAGTATTTTAAACAAATCTTTTTAAACTCAATAATATATCTTTTTCTTTTTAGGGGACTATACAATAGTTTAGATCAACTAGTTAAATTGTCAATTCATATTCAAGGTTACCTCACCACACTGATGATCGTCATTCCAAATCTCACACAAGCGGCCACACTCACTCACAAGAGCTTAATGTGTGTAGTGCAAATGTTAAATGAAGAAATTTATACTAAGTACTCCACACAAGTCCTGAACAAATCCATGAAAACTTTCATCACCGATCATGAGTTTCACTTGATCACAATTAAAATTTGAAGTAAATCAAATCAAGGTGCTATAGTTCCGAAAGTCCCTTTTCAATTTTTTTTTTCAGTTCTTAAGAAAAGAGATACAATGAATGAGAAAGCAAGCATGAGTATGTGGACTCAACGAACTTTCACATACATGCACCTATAGACCTACTCAATTAGGTACACAAACGCTCTTATCTTGAAGAGCAACTCGAGCAATACCGCAATTTATATTATCACTTTGACTATAGAATCATTCTTGTTGACCCAAATCTTCTAAGAAGAAGATACAGATGGACGAAATAACCAAAACAAATCAAGCCAGTACTGAACCTAATCGAGCGGTTCAATTCAAATTTACAAAAAAAAATGTTCGATTTTGGTTCGTCGAATCGAGAACCATTTGGTTTTGGGTCGGTTCTAGTTATAGAACCGAGAACCAGAACCAAACTTAATTTTTTATTTTATTTTTATATATATTAATTAGTGGAGATGTAATTCTATATTCACTGAAGACACCCTATTAATTGAGGACAACCCATTAATTGATTTTGGGTCATTGAAAATAGTCCATTAATTGTGTACACCATAACTTTGTATTCATTTGAATCATTTATCTTTCACTCCTTTTCAATGTACACAATGTCGCGGTATGTAAGCACCGATTTCATCACTTCAGTGGATGAGACTCTTCCAAAATCTAAAAATGGAATTTGTTAGGGACTTAAAAAGTCTTTAAATTATTTTTTTCACCTTGATTGGTTGATGAATTATTTCTGTTTTTCACAAATAGAGGAAAATCCAACAAATATTTATGGAGTACTAAATGGTTAATGGTTTCCTGTAAAAGTTTTGCACAACTCATCCTTTATTGTGGGGGTGTGCCATTAATATTACTACAATTAATTTAGTGTATCATTGTAATTACTTATTAGACAACCTTTTGTACGGGAATGAAAATTGATTTGTGTATTCAAATTTTATTTGTTAATTTGGACTTTTGTGTTCTTGATGATTGATAATGTAAACTTACTGAATGTTCGATGTTTATTCTTTTATCGAGTTGTATATTACTAACTTATTGATATGGAGCAAGTCTCAAAATTTAAGAAATGAAAATAGAACAAAATCAAACCAAACTAGAGTCGAATGGTTCGGTTCCGGTTTGGATCCATATCTCAAAAAAACCATTTCATTCCATTATAAAAAAAAATCATTGGTTCATGGTTCTATTCGGTTCTCTTGGAATCAGAAGAAAATGGAGTCATGTCCACCCCTAGACGAAGATGTCATCTTAGTCAATTGAATCAGTTATGTCAAGTGACTCATGTGATTAGTCAAGAATCTAACATGATTAGTTAGATCTTGTTTAGTGTTCCTAATCAAGGGCTTACGACATCTAGGTCGTATGTAAATTAACTCGCCACAATTGTGACATGTAGAAATGAACCTAGAGGCAACATAACGAGGTGTCAAATTTTGGACTTTAGGTTGAGAAACCCTATGTTGCCTAGATGATCTTTGTCCTAGGACTCCTACATTCTTAGACTTGATAGAGGCCGCGATAAATGTAATTTTGATAGAGGTAGCATCATGTGAACCAATATTACTGTAGCCTAGATCTTCCCTATTTTCAGCAGATTTGTTCAAACATAAGATGTTGTCGAATTTCTTAGATCTACTCGAAAAAGATTAAAGTTGAGTATTTGATTTCTCAAGATCTCTAGTAAGAGTTTAAACCTTTGTTTCTAAGGACTATTTCTCTACTCTCAACTCATTGAGACTTTTTGTGGATTCGTCAAGTTCGGCTACAAGTCTCTCTCTTTTTCTAGTTTGAGTTCATTCAATTTCTTATATACAGATCTATTCACATTTTTCAACTTAAGGCTTTCTTCAAATAAGTGGTCATAAGCCTCATGAATATCCTTATCATCCTCGAAATCTTCCTCGGGGCTCATTTTGTTCGAAGTCCTTAGTCTCCTCACTCCTCTTCCCAGATTTACTCTTAACTATAAAGGCAAACACCATATAATTCACACCATCGTAATTGGACTTCTCACTTTGATTGTTGAGCTAGACTCGTCATCAGTGAGAACGTTCATAGCTTTACCTAAGGTTTTCTTGTAAGGCACTCAGCTCTAATGTGATTGGATCCTTGACACTCATGACATGTGACCGATTGCGACTTCTTCCTACCAACCCTAGTATCTTTCTTCTCTCGATTATTTTTCTTGAATTTACTAGGGTTGTTCTTTTATTTATCCTAAAGTTGCTTATTACTCTTAAAGACTTTTTTGAATTTTTTAACAAAATAAGCTATCTTCTCATCATTATGGGTGTCATCTTCCCTGATAGTGTTTAAGGCAATAGATTTATCTTTATTAGAGCGATATATGGTTAGTTCATAGGTTTAGATAGATCCAACTAATTCATCTATTTTAACTGTATCTAAGTCTTTGCTCTTCTCGATAGCAGTGATCTTAGATCTAAATCTCTCAAGTAAGTATCTAACAATTTTTATTTCAGGGACTTTCTCACCTAGGCTGAAACTAGAATTTATTCAGCCATTTAACTTAGCATAGAATTCATTGAAATATTCATCATCCTTCATTCTAACTCTTCAAACCTGGTAGTCAACATCCAAAGCCTCGAGTTCTTAACTACCTTAGTTCCCTCATGTGTGATTTCTAGAATACTCCAAACTTTTTTTTACAGTCTTATACATCGACACTCGCCTAAACTCTTCAAGTAACATAGCCATAAATAGGGCATGGAGCCCTTTACTATTCGAGTTAAACTCTGTTAGGTCATCCTCTGTCCAAAGTAAAATATCGGTAGGGATAACTACACCAACAACAGATGTAGCGGGGCAATCCAGCATGCCTCAGCACATAACTAAACTTTCTTATTCAGAGATTTCAAGAAAGCTCCCATCCTTCCTTTTCTACAAGCATAATTGCTTTAATCAAAATATGGATATAGAAAAAGTGAATGACTCATCTAGATAAAATTAGGGTCAAGAATCGAATTTAAACTCTGATACCAATTGAAATAACAAAGTTCAATCCAAATAACACTAAGAGGGGGTAAACACATGTAATATGCAAAATTTAAATTGAACAAGTTATTAATTGCAACAAGTCACAATTAAATATATCCACATGAATTAAACCACACGAATTTAAACCTAACTATCAATTATGAAGTTTAAATATTGTGAAAAGTAAACAACACCAAGATTTGATAACAGAGGAAAATATCTTGAAGAACTCTCCACAAGGATAAAAAAATTCCGAAAAAACTTGCGAGTAAATAATCCAATATAAAATATTAACTTATAGTATTGGTCCAAACGCAACTAAATTTTAGTAGGCTAACTCTCAATCTGTAATCACCAAGGAACTCATTTGGTTGTGTGCCCTAGCACCAACTCTAGAATTCTGGAATATTTTATTTTCATGGATCACCAAGAACGAACTCATTCTTCAAACACTAGAACTCAGTCACCTTCCTGGATCTTCAAAATTTTGACATATATAACGGAAGTGGTTTATTTGGTGATTTGAGAATTTGGGCTTTGGAAGTTTTGAATGTGTGATTCAAGCAATTAATCTTTGAAAATTATTGTTTGATCATCAAAATATGTTCTATAGCATCAAATAATGTTCAACTACCCTTTCAGATATTGTATGACTTAGGTATATATAATATGAAGTGTTTAGGTTGAAATATGGTAGAAACCTTATGCAAGAATCGTAACAAGAGGCTCCCCAGAGTAATCTACCTCTCGAGCACTACACCTAGTGCCCGATGAGCGGTGTGCCTCCTACTCGAGCACCAGGGTTGTGCTAAGGGAGCAACGATACTCATGTTCTCAAGCTGCGGCCAGCGAGCGATCGTCTTCCTTTTTTTATCTTCTTGAATGTTTTCAACAACTAGTAGGACTATATCAACTGTGATTACTTTGACTCTTATTACAACTCAATTAACTATGTTTTGATCATGGAATTGCCAATCTAAATCAAGACCTAACATCAAGGATGTGGCCCTGACTGCCTTTCTGTTTTCTAGACCAAACTTCTTTACTAGATTCCTTACATACTTCACCTGTGAAATGAAGATCCCTGAATCAACATGTTTGACTCCCAAACTAGAAAAATAGGTTATTTTACCAACCACACTCATCAGAAATTTGTTTTACATAAGTGTAACGATTCCCTAAATTTCCCATCTCTTGAATCCTTTCTCTAGAAAAAAACATTGTCAGTCTTTCATACCATGCATGAGGAGGTTGTTTCAGTCTATATAACATTTTTTTGAGTTTGAACACATGGTCAGGAGATATGGATCAATGAATTCTTTAGGTTGCTCAATGTTTGCTAAAAATGTGTACGGCAAGCGTACATGTAGCGTATGAGTAATAAAGTGGACTGACGAGTCCCAGTTGATGATCCTATGAGAAATGATTACTCTTTTACACAATGGTTAATTTCAATTTAAAAAATAAAACACACAATTAAATTTGGATTTTGAAAATAATGAAAATAACTATAAACTCTACAAAATTAACAAAAATAACGAATCTAAAATTTAAAGAAAGTAGGGAAGATAAAGTAGTTGGAATTCATAATTTCACTTAACCGTCACCTAGTTAAATTCTCAATAATCCAAAAAATAAATTACTCAATTACTGTGTTAGACTTGATTTTTCTATTTTGACTGATTACCTATCTCGACTGAAATTAGTCCTAACCATTTAATTTAACCTACTATATCCTTATATCGATTAAAACCTAATCAATAGTATTAAATCTTTCTGAAAATAGCTAAATGGACATATGGTTACGAGTATTTATCTATTTCTTACAAGGACCTAGAATACTTACTACTTTGTTTGAAATGCACAATATTCTATCAAACATTATACAAATCACTCTACACAATCATTTATTGGCCAAATAAATGAAAAACATTACAATACTATACACTTGAAAATAAGTATTTTAACATTAAAGAGAAAATATTAAAATTAATTAGTGGAAGCTACATTAATCATCCCTACATAAAGTACATAGCTCATTGTATTAAAATAATAAAAATGAGAAGAGTTGCAGAAGTACATTACAAGTTAGAGAAAATAACGGATAAAATATAAGATAAAAGATAAAACTCATCGCTTGGTTTAATTCTCAAAATAAATATTGAATTCTAAAAAATGCTTTCGAGACCTTACTTAATTTGCTTCTTTTAACTTTGCTTCACTTTTCATTTTTTCTCCAAAATTCTACCTTGCTTCTTTCAATGTAATATGACTTGTGTAATCCATCTGATTCAAAATCAACTATGTAGACTTCCACTTCCTTATCGGGCTTAACCAAAAAATCAATTTTTGGGCAATCAATGACGTCGGAAGAATGTATGTTAATTTCATCATCGTTGATTGCTACGTCTTCATTTGTTTCTTTTGTGAGTAATTTGTCATTCTTTTTAAACTTTTCTTCCATAGTTGATATTTCCTCAGATTGAATAACCGGTCCACCATCCAAGTCAAAGAAAAAAAAATCACATCTTTCATATCAGCTCTTTCAAGTGAATTATACTCCCACGTTTTAAATCTGTTCCAGTGCATGGTATCTTGCACAAGTATGTTGCTTTCATCCAACTTGATAAGTTCATTATAATATTTTACAAGTACGTTCTCGTTCAATATGAGAGGACAATCTCCCACAAGCATGATGTATGTATCCCAATTAGTAGGTACATAATCTCCCACGAGTATGTATTGTCTATCAGATTTGTCAAGTGTTTCTTTTTGACATAGTATTGTCTAAATCAAAGAAGTTTTGACATGAATGCATCAATGTACGAATATAAGCATTGCCTAGAACAATACATTGCGTAACAAATTTCACAACTTAGATTTCTTCCAAGCATATCTTCATCATCCATGTGGAGATTAGTTACTGCAAAACGGTTTCTACTTTACCATTGTTAGAATCATGCATATATTGCTGAATAGTATATGGAAAGAAAACCAAACACAAGAGAGATCAAAACTATGATGGGTGGCAACTAGGAAAAGATTGTTAGAACTAATATTAATTAAAGTAGTAATTAAAGTAAATACATTTCTCAACAATGGCGTCAAAAACTCGTTCTCTAAAAAAAAGTACCGCAATAGTAAGTTTAACAAGGAAACAAACACAATTAAATTTAGGGTCCGTTAATTGCATGGGTGGAAAGAAAATGAATTTCAGCGAAAGTAATTGCCTAAAAATTATTTTGTAGGGAATTGTTAATTAAGTGTGTTTGATTGGTATAATTTTTCACCAGGAAAATTTTTAAATTTTGTATTCGTTTGATTTTGTTTTACATGGAAATTGTCCATTAAAATCATAATTTTTTCCACAATTGGTTATAAAATTTGTTTCCATTACCAAAAAGTAAGAATAATTTTTTTCCTAAAAAATCATTTTTCATCAAAAATTTAGTGTTCGTTTGACTGTATTTTACATGAAAATTGTCCATTAAAGTTTTTTTTTTTTTTTTTANTTTGTAGGGAATTGTTAATTAAGTGTGTTTGATTGGTATAATTTTTCACCTGAAAATTTTTTAAATTTTGTATTCATTTAATTTTGTTTTAGATGGAAATTGTCCATTAAAGTGATAATTTTTTCCACAATTAGTTATAAAATTTGTTTCCATTGCCAAAAAGTAAGAAGAATTTTTTTCCTAAAAAATCATTTTTAATCAAAATTTAGTATTCGTTTGACTGTATTTTACATGGAAATTGTCGATTACAGTATTTTTTTTTTACAATTGGTTATGAACTTTGTTTTCATTGCCAAAAAATAAATAAAAAAATTCAGAAACCTGGAATTGCATTTTTCCACCATTTTGTTGGGAAAATGCTTTCCCTCAAATCAAGGAACTTGGGCGCATGGGCGTGGGAATTTGTTTTACTTAGAAAATATTGCCTATCAAACATGCAAAAAAGTAAGAAAATAGAATTTTTTTCCAACTTCCAAGGAAAAAATGGCTTATCAAACGGGGCCTTAGATTTTGAACGTGAAAGAAAAGTAGTTTGAAGTTCAATTTAAATAACAAAAATAACAATTACAAAAGTTGTGGAAATTACCTGATTTTCCTATTTTGACTAATTACCTCTCAAGAGTGAGTTTTGACTTAATTGTTTGGTTTAACCTACTATATCTCTATGGTGATTAAAGTCCAAACATTCACATTAAATCTTCATTAAAATAGCTAAGTGGATTACTTAAGGTTAGGAGTATATCTCTATTTCCTACAAAAACCGAGTGAATTGCCTATTTAGTCACTGAACTTTCAGCCATGCACGCAAGGGGTCATTGAACTTTCAAAATAACTCAACTAGTCACTGTACTTTACAATTCGTCATCCCATAAATCACTATTTCATGTTGTTATACTATATTGAAGCTTCTTGTTGAAATGTTGTTAAGTCACCATGTAAGATCAACTATTAAAGAGTAGAGCTATTTGACAACCAGGAGAGAATTACACCAAATCATTCATTTCATTATTTATATACTTCGTAAAACCACTAGGATAACAAAACTAATTTCTGTGAGCACTTCATAAACCGCAAAACAAAAGTTAGTGTGCACATCCAAAAAATTGGTCTGCACTAACCACATTAACAAAAAACTTCAAATCATCTAGCATCACTAAACTGCCTACACTAAACATTGGTGTACAAAATAACTACACTTCATGCCCCCGTTGAATCCCAGAACTGGCTGCATTCAACCTCCCAAAACCCCACTTGAGACTTAGACTTTGTCAATTGTCTCGAAGTGCTCGATCCTCCTGCAAATGCAAAAATGGATATAAGACAACCATTTAAACTATTCTGAAAAAAAAATGTATTATTTGTACCTCTACGACACTCCGCTTGTGTCAACTCCTGTCAATGTCTCCGCGTTATGGTAACGTTTGTTATGACCCCTGCATACAGAACACGTCATAACCGCTCTCCCCTTCTTACTTGTATGCACTTGTGACTGTGATTGAGAAGCTGCAGTTTCTTTCGATCCCTTTCATCTTTTCTTTTTTGTTCTTTCCTTGCTTGCTTCATACCATGGTGGAGCAAGCACATCAACTCCTCCAGTTCGAGGCCACAAATCTTGACCATTGA
>CAIGRK010089672.1:0-11904 GCA_903798315.1 Fraxinus greggii
AGAAATATTCAAAGTATCTTCTTGTGTCCGAATCAACTATTGAATTTGGTCCTCAGACTTTGGATTTTTTCCTTTTTCACCAATATTCGCTTCTTTTTTTCGATTCCTTGTTCAACAATCGAGTTTTACCTATATAACATAAAATACAACAATTTAGGATATATTTTATCAAAAGAACTATCAAATATCGCTATTTTAGACCTCGAATAAGTGTATTTTATACACTTATCAACAGTCAAAGTTGATTTTCATGTGCCCACTCAGAATTTTGAAGCTATGATTTTTCTGTAAAATCAGCGAAAGGTTTAGCATCTATGTTTCCCACAATTATGGTTAATATTGTCTAGGTCCTTGATTATTTCTCAAGATTTATATCTTTAATAAACTAACAGATAACTGAAGAGTGTAGTTGTAGCAAGGATTAATGCCTTTCTTTTCATTTGTTATGATGCATTTCTCATCGTCTTTTCATTTGAAATGTGCACTCATAGAATCCGTAAAATGTATTTAGTGTAATTCTTCTAATCTCTGTCTTAATGTGCAGTTTTTCCCATTATTGCTGAAGCTTATTGCCTGGAATGGAGAGAAGTAAGTCTTTCTCCTTCCTAGCTTCTTTGTTCGTTTTGTCAAATTTCAACAGGACAAGTAATATTATGCAGATTACCTGTCAGACAGATACATGCCTTATTTCTTTTCTCCCGTAGAAGGTTATTCCTCTTCTCACTGAAATAAAGCAATTTATAAATTGGTTCAAACTACTCTATGCTTACAATTAAAACTTGTTTGAGCTGGATAAAATTTTTTGGCATTATTTTATTCATGCACATGTGTGTTTAATGTGGTGGTCACCGAAAGAACTGAAACAGGAGATCAAATTCTAAGGTCTCAACAACAAGCACACAAATTTAGTTTTTAATGTTTGTGCTAACAATACACGGTTATATCATACCAGCTTACGGCCATTGAATAATACCTAATCATTTTGTTCTTTTCTGGAGTCTTTGAAAAATACGGCACGAATTCAAATATGGATTGCTTTTTTCTCTACTCTGCAATAGACTTTCAGGATTCATGAGCATTCCAAGCATATTCATGTTATGCACTTTCGAAAAATGAATGCTGTCATCCTGGATGCACATATTTTTTCATATATGCTCTTACAATGTAATTACCTGTTTACTCCTCTCCATGACCTAATAAATGGAAAACACACAAACAGATATATAGCTAGGGCAACATTTGCTTGCTCCAACATGCACATTTACTTATAGAAAGCATAGGTTGTTGATATATGCTAAAATCTCTTCCCTGAGCACATTACACTTGCCTGAACAGTTGAAATTATCTATGTCTATATATGCACATATTTTGATAACTATATATGTTTATGTGGAGCTTTTAAATGTGCCAACGTGCATTCCTCTATGGGTAGTGGTTATATAGTGAACCAATCTTCATGAACTGGTTGTATCTTTTCACTTTCCATTGTAATGTGCTTAGTTTTCTTCATTAATAATATCCTTAAAATTCTTCTGTTCGTGTCTTCCTTTCCCCCCGATTGGGAGAATCATATTTTTCTATCAAAAGAATACAGGGAAACTTTGATTTTGGTGCATGCGGTTAGTTTTAGAATCCTTTTTCTGATGTATAAACAACCATATCCGGTAAAACTCCATGAAGGAGTTTAATTTGTTGGGCTCTCTATGATTCAATGACCGAAGTAGCCGAATTCCTGAATCGTTTGCTCTGTCATGCAGGTTTGAGAAATTGTTTCTGAGAGTGCTCCCGGGATTGATTTCTCCTGGATCCTTCATTCCATCGTTTCCTTCACTCGTTGACTTACCAAGTAAGTTTGTTTATATTTCTCTGTATCAACTATCGACTACTTTTTGCTTATTTGGGGAGAGTGGCAAATGGATGGAGTGAGGAGAGGAGCTTGGCATTGGTTGGTGGAGGGCATTCCTAGTTTCTTGTACAAGTCTCATAAGCAATTTCTGTGGTAACCTTTGAGAAGTGGGCCTACCTCATTCTCCCCTCCTACTGTACTATAAACATGTAAAATCTTAGTTTTTTCTTTCCTGCTAGAATAATTCAAATGTTTAACAACAGCAGCGTGAAGGAAGCCATCATCAATGTTATTACGCTGAATCCAGCTTTTCATTAATTTCTTGCATGTACTTTTTTATTATGACAACCTTCTTTTGTGCCTTGGTTAGTATTGGTTGTGGCATTGGAAAAGGTGGAAAGAACTGCAGGGTCGCTGGTTGGAGGCAGCATAGCTTCAATTCAGCAGAGTGCAGCTCCTCAGGTTTTTACGGTCTTCAGTAAACTATGCAACAAAACATTTCTCTTGTGATAAATTATGAACACTACTCTTTGGACACAGATGCTGTTTGATCTCATGGATGAAGCATATACCGGTTCAACTATAGGAGATGGAGGTGCGGACTCTGAATCTGAGGATAGCAGTACGATGGCTGTAGCTGATCCTATCTTCCTTGAGCTTCTCAAGGACGAGAATGATGGCCTCACAGTATGAACTTTTCTGTCTAATCATGAAATTGGTGTGATAGCATCGATAAAAAGAAAGATTGATCTTTTCAGCATAGAAAATAACTTAATTCTGCATAATTTGGGAATGGAGCATTATCTTTTATCCTTTTTGTTCCTTTTGATTTAATTATCTTTATCTTTCAATTAGTTGTCTTTCACGTTTCAACATTTGCACATGCACGTGTTGGGGGTGGCTATATTTCCACAGTTGCCTAGCAGTATACGCTTCCACGTTCTTTCTTCAATTCGACCCAACCTCATTTGTGATTGTGACTGAAACTATGACTTGGTTTCACTGGACATTCTTGTTTCTCCAATATCTTGTTTTTTCTACGTTTTAATTGGTTATGATCTTAATGACGTATGAACAGAACAAGAGTTCTCAAAAACTTACAGATAAATTCACCAAATGGTCTTGAATATTACCAATTTAAAGATTTTTAATTAGGAGATGGTTCATGATTTATTGATGATAACTGCCATGTTCAGTTATTTGATACATTGGAAGGAATAATTTTCACTGTTGGCCTTCTTTTAAATTGAACAAGGGTGGTGGATGTGGTACAGAAGATTGATCCACTGTGGAAAACTGATTTTTATTGTTAGACTCCCCAATTTTTAATTTAGGTTATTCCGTGAATTCCAATAATAAGCAACAGTAAGATATATGGATAGAACTCGAGTCATACAGAGTCAATTAATGATACAAATACAATCCTTTTCAAGAAATAAAATAATTTATTATGTCCTTGATGTTTCAGGAACGTCATTGGACCTCTCCTGCAATGGCCGCCGCTCTGCAGGCTGTGGTTAGTGCTCCTCAGTCTGATAGATTGAAAGAAGCACTCAGAATGACACCAAGGGTTCTTGATGCCTATTTTGCTTTAGCAGTCCGTGATTTCAATTCTTGTATGTCTACCATTTTGCAGTACCTTTAGCTAACAAAGGCCATTACTGTAAACTGCATAATTTGGAATGGTTATTCTTCTGGATATTGTTCTGATTGTAAAATATCCCATTGCAGCTCTCATATGCGCTTTGATTCCCTTAGTTATGAAAAGATACACTACATTATTTCCAGACAAGATATTCTCGTATGAGGTAAGAAATATTCATAAATGTATTTTTACTTTATTGCATTCGAAGGTCCTTTTTATTCCTGTTTTATTATGACATTCAGACATAGGTAGGAAACATAGTGGTATCCACAACGGAAACCTTCCTCTAGAACACAGAAATTATTTATTTGATCCATAGCTTGCTCATCATTGTTCTTGACCTGATCAGCTAATCCTGTAAATGAGCTTTATTTATGTGGTTTTCATATATTATTATGTATATATTGCATAGAGCAGGTGTAGAAGTTCCAATTTTTTATTCTCATGGCGCATTGTACAACTGCACAGTGTTTACCTCTCTCTCTCTCTCCCCCTGCATATGCGCCCACTATGAGTTCAGTTTCTTTTATGCATCCCACTGGGTTTGCTTTTGGATCTAATTATATGACATGATGCAATTTATGCATGGATTGTAGGTTCAAAAGAGGCTCTTAGAATTTATGCTTGCCGCCTTCCACCGGTCTCCTGATATTATTGCCGTTCTCAAGGTATTCTCTGATAATTTTTCTTTTTATCTAAGCATAATTTCAAGACAAGCATACTGAGATCATTAATTCAGCAATCATGAAATTTCCGCAATCACATTAGTTGATGGATGATTTAGGGTTCGTCATTAAGGGCAAACATCTTGTCGTATTGTCTGTCTCTCTGAGAGATGACATAATCGCAACCCAGAATGTGAATAAAGTTAGAGCAAGGCGGGGAATTCTCGTAGAATTTGTATGGCTCTACATACTAACCAACTTATACATCAAACTAAAGTAAAGGACTTTGCAAAAAGATAGCTTCCATGCCTGTTCCAATGCAGGAAAAACAAAGAAGTGTTGTTCGGAGGATGTCAGACTCAACCTATTACTGGAAGTTCTGGTAGTTATACAATATATTTGATGATTCTTACCCTCAGAAGGATGTATCTGAATTTCTTTGAGTGCCTTGTCACCAATTTAGCAACCTCACTGCCTCTGTCAGGATTAAGTTAGCTCACACATGACAACTATGTCTGCTTCCATTAACGAATATCTGCTGCTTTTATGGCATGCCAAGAGGCAAACTTATGTTCTCATCTTGGAATGATTGACGATTATATATGATAATATTACTCCTCCTTCCCCCTGATTGTATCTATCTGAAAATGCATTGCAGAAGCCAATAGTGGACAGACTTGGAGAGGCTTATGAGAATCCTGCGAAGGTTAGTTGAGACAGAGCACACATCTTTTATTTGCAAGGAAATTAATTTTCTCTGATCCATGAAACAATGTTTTGTTCAGCATTCTTTTATGTGTATTTTCCAGACTGAGTTGGCATTGCAGTTATGTTGGGCGATTGGGGAGTATGGCGGCGGCGGCGAATCTCACAAAGATGCAGCTCGTGAACTTTTTGAGAGTTTGGAATTACTCCTATATGAAAACCTTTCTTCGAGGTACATTAGGATTATCATAATTCATTTGACATGGTAGGCTTGACATTTTGGGTTGCCACTTTGATGCTGATTCATATGCTCTCTTCTGTTTTGGGAAGTCGTTTGGGTCTACGGGAATCAGCCCCTGGCTCTGGTTCAACAGTCCGAAAATCATCCCAGTCTAGGCTTCTATGTTTCGTTGTGACTGCAATTGCTAAGCTCGCCACTTATCATCGTGAGTTACTACCAAGAACTCGTGTATCCTTGGCAAAGGTCAGAATTGTCACATTTCACTACATTATTCTTTTTTATTTAGTGCACTTTTGGTACATATTACTTGGACTGGACAGTACCAAAAAGAAGGCTAAACACGAGTGCATAGTACTATCTTGTCAACTCGAGTTTTGCTTTCCAATGTGTTTGGTGCTTAAAAATACACCCTACACGCTGGCACCCATTTCATGCAACTTAGATGTAAGACTATTGTTATAATTATTGTAGGTGGCTCGTTCTCGAATTTCAGATGTGATGGTCGGGAAGCGTGCACGCGATTATTTAGGTTTAATGAATGAACCTGCTATATGTTGGTCCGTTTTGGGCCCTTCGGTTTCAAATAAAAGCACGCAGAATCCCGGCACTGTGAATTGGAATGAAGCCAGCTCAAAAATGATCGCTCACGTTCCGTTCTATATCTTAGGTGCACAAGAAGGTAAACCTTATCTACTACCTTTTTTTTTTTAATGGAAATTGTCTTTAATTTATCAACTGTTTCAGCCATACACACCTTGTTTATGAAATTTCTAAAAATCTTTTCCTTGAGGAAGGGCATCTTTTTTGTTATATTTTGATTATAAATCGGAACAATTACTATTGATTTTGTTATCGAATATTTTCTTTTAACAATCAATTCTTATAATCTTCCTTGTTTCAGGTCCTCCCTTTCACGATTTTTCAGTTTCTGATGTTATACCGAGAAGGTAAATAATATTCAAGATAGTGTGTAATATACAATATATTTTACATGGATTTTTTGAGCAAGAGATGAAAAATTAGATCCTTTGCACTGTTATTATATTTCGTTTGGATGGGATTGGATTCTCATTGAATTTTAGATTTTATCTCGTGTTTTTTTGCACAATTATTATGTAACTTTTGTGCAGAATTTGTGTTGTTTGGCGCGTAATATTTATGGGTATTAGTCTTTATTTTTAGCAATTTGGTAGAGCGTACCAATGCAAAACCTATTTAAATAATTCCGATAATCCAAATCATACTCGTATCGAGCAAGTTACACGATTTCTTGTTTGGATCATTACACTTGGACATTTCATATCATCTAATTATTTACCTATATGAAAATGTATGCATGAACAAGTCTCAAGAATAACATGGCTTCAATCGTTGTAGCGGTATTTGGGTAGATATTAAAGAGAATAAATGAAGTTGAAATCTTATCCATTGTGATGTCTAATTCAATCCAGTACGGTTACCGGGCATCTGGAATGACAGGATATGCTTGTAGAAAAAGTTTGCTAGCAGACATACACAACCATTATGTTTTCAGGCGTACTTTTCATCCACACATTTCGTAGATCTGCCACTTACGATCACTTCCCAAACATGAAATAAATAGAAAAGAAAACATTTAATGCTCCCAATTATCTCTATATCATTATGCTCTCTAAACTCGAAAAAACAGCAGTACCATGAAACAGGCACAAATTTGAAACCTGCACCTGATTTTGATTCTCCAATGTCATCCACCATTTCAACATCCAACAAGGCCCCTTTGTGCACTTGTTAGGAGTAGAACATGAAGTGAAATTAGGAATCCAATGGTCCCATTTGACATTTTTGAGATCATCAAATTCACAGTACAACAATATACAGCAAAAAGAGGGAGATAGCTCCGAAAGTATGATTTGACTGCTGAATTATTCATCTAAGCCTTGCAAGTTGAAAATCTATCGGTTTCCATATTTTGTGAGTTTAAAAGGGGTCGCCGTTCTACTTTTTCTCAGGAAGTTTCTCTAACAATTCCGGTATGACCTCAAAAAGATCACCGACAATTCCATAATCAGCAACCTGGAAATGAAGCAAATGTTTTAGCACACATCCTTTTTTGCAGATAAACTTGGAATCAACTTATTTGATAGACAGATGTCAAAAAAAAAAAAGGAACTACTCATGTGATAGACTTGGTCAAATATGCGAAATTTTTGACATGTCTTTGGAAGGAACATAATTTTCAAAGATTCTATAGAAATTTAAATACGAAGAAAAGGATCTGGTAAATTCATCAAGTTGTTCAAAAGGATAAAAAATTTATTAAATTCTTTGTTGGCTCTCCTAAGTAACTTGTTTGGCTTAACGCTTCCTATACATCAAGTATTTTCTAGAAATAACCGCTCGAGGAGATATATTCTTTTTATTTTGATTTTTTCTGTTTTAAGATAAGGAACTCACAAGTTGAGAAACATTACGTTGTCCAAATTGGAATACTCGAAAGTCAATACAAGGTTTCAGCAATGAGAATATAGTATTTTCAGAACTTTTTTTCTTACATATTTCCAATAATGAGAATAAATGATTGCACAAAATAGATTATTAGTAGGAAAATGTTATTCCCAAGATTGCTCATATTCTTGTTGCATTTGAGAGAGAGAGAGAGAGAGAGATGAGTTGGACCTGAAAAATAGGTGCATCTGCATCTTTATTTATGGCAACGATGACCTTAGAGTCTCTAATACCTGCCAAGTGTTGAATGGCTCCAGAAACACCAAAAGCCATATACAATTCAGGGCCCACAATTTTTCCAGTCTGGCCAACCTGGAACAAAAACAAATGCTGCATCAATGGAAGAAGTAATAGACTATTCAAAGAGGACACACATCAGTATCATCTAACCGACCATCGATACTTAATATTGTTTGAACACGGCTCTTAAATTAAGCTGGAATAGGAACATGGCAAAGTAAAACCACATTATGCATCAAGTTACAGATACAAAAAAAATCCTTAAATAACCATTTGCAAAGTTAAAATATATTATTCCAACCACAAAGGAGTGTGAAATGTAAGTTTTGGGTTAAAATCAATGAATGCTCACTAAACTTTCAGCAGATTATTTCTTACTCACTGAACTAAAAAAGGTATCTCATTACTCACTCATCTATTAAAAATTTCTCATCCACTATTCATTAAAATCTGTTACATCCGCTAACAGAAATTCTATATGGCTTAAGAAATCCTACTTAGCACTCCCACAGCGTTATGCTTCCACCTCAGGCAGCACCTTGATTTCTTCAGCACTTAGATATCGTCAATACACACGCTTCCGCATGTTCTGGCACTTTCGCAGTATTGCATTTTTGCTGAGCTGGAAGCATTTAAGGCCATTTGAGTATTAAGTGGGACTTTTGTTAGCCACGTAGACTTTTCCGTCAAGGGATGTAACGGATTAGGATGGGAAATTTTTAATAGATGGGTGAGTAATGAGATAGGTTTTTCAGTTCAAAGGTAGTAATCCTCCGAAAGTTTATTGAGCATTCATTGATTTAACTCTTTAAGTTTTACAAGTAATATAGCTTCCAAACGGAACAGAAAATATGCAGCAGTCAATTCTCATGCGAGGATATGAGAGAGAACCACATAAGAGGCTTAGATGATATCTATGTAATTATTTTACATTGCCCTTCAACTATTGAAATCTTAGCATCCACAAACAATTTCACGTCTTACCTGAAGTTCGTTAGGAACATATCCCGCATCAACGGCAGCACGAGTGGCACCAACTAAAGAGAAAGGACATTAAAGTTACTTTGTATGATATGATGAATTCAAAAACTGATCTATATCGACAATTTCATGAAAAGAGTTTTAGAATTTTTTTAAAAATGTTTTCTAACTCAAGTTCACCAGAAAAATTGATGCAGATAAATATTCATATGGAAATTGGAAAGATGGCGCTGGGCTTGTGGCTGGAGGGGAGGGGACAGAGAACAAAATAACTTAATTTTTTAAGAACCAAACCACCAGAAAAGCTGTATCGGGAAAAACCTGCTGCACCAAGTTTCTCTGCAAGCTTCTCTATCATTTTGAAATTTTCAGAACTTTTTAGACCTCGTCCTCCAGTGACCACAATATGTGCATTTCCCAGATCTGGGCGTTCTGTATCTTGAGAGGAAAGCTTCACGAATTTTGATTTACCAATCGCATCATCTATGAACAGAAAAAAATAAAAATAAAAATTGTTTGTCATGGTTACTGAAATGATGAATATTTTTTCATTGGTAACTAAACTTGCCAAACCATAGTTTCTAATTAGGGAAAATATCCAGTAAATATTAGACCTACAGCACTAAAATCAACGATTAGCTATCAGCCACAGTATAAAGGTGACCGGCAACTTTATTCCTCCAAATGCATGTGCATGTTACAGAGAAAACAATGTTTTTGTGCAGAAGATATATAACAAACCTTCACTGAAGGTTGAGAGATCAACCTGTTCAATCGCTGCAGCACTAGATTTTGAATGAGCTGACATGGATGCTGCAGGAAAAGATGTAGACCTAATGGTCAACATACAAGGGTCTGAGCCAGTGTACCGAATGGTAGTAAGAGCATTACCAGCATATATTGGCCTGCCATACATAAGAATTACCCAATTAATGTCTATCATTGGAACTGCTTGCAATGAGCAAAAGACACCTTCTCTGTTTCAACCTGCAAAGCAAGATGCTGTTTTGTGGATTGTTCCCAGTAGGGATAGAAGTTAGTGGTGTTCTATTAAAGTGATACCCAATTTTGAGTTCCTTCTACTTGGTTAGGAGCTAAGTATTATATCCTCTATATATTCAGCCCAAGCTAATGATTCGCAGTTGGACTAATCAAACTTGATAGCTTCTATTTTCTTTTGTAATCATGCTTTAAAGCGTCATCAATATAAACCGTTTGGTATCAAAATCAAAGACGTTCCAGGTCATAAGTACCCATTGGCCAATGGGCCATAACGATTGCTTTGCAAGTACCTGACAAAAAGATGAGACCCACTAACTTCAATGACATCAGTGACTGGAGAAACATCCAGAAGAGCAGCTGCACGAGGTAGTATATTTTTCCCAAACGAATCTGATGCCGTAACTATGTGTGAGTAGTTCCCTTTCTTGTGCACCACATGTAATAGTTTCGCCCATGGTTCTGCTAGAGGATGTGTAAACTTATCTGAGTCAACAAGAAGCACCTGTGAGAGAAACATCGTGAAAAATTAGAAATTCACAAAAGCAGGAGGAACTTAAGCCATTGCTCCTCCATGAATAAGATGTTCCAAAGATAATATAAACCCCTCTTTCAGCATCCAACTTCACTCCATCATGAACAAGATGTGATAAAGTAGATGGAAGGAACAGTAAATGATTGCACGAGGCAACTCATGAAACACGCTAATCCATAGTTGGGCTGAAAGTACCTGAGAAACAGATGGATGACATGAAGCAGCTTGAGCAGCTTCTCGTAAGGAAGGACCTGATCCTGCAAGCAGTATAGATACAGAATTGCCCTCACCCAAAGACTTTGTTGCCTCTACTGCACTCAGTGATGAAGCCTTAATAGAACCTCCTTCATGTTCAGCTAAAACTAATGTGTTGATCTACATAAACAGTGAAAACTTATCATAAAAGACACGACACATACCCTGGAAAATGGAAATTTTAAAATATTATTTCATACCAAGAGCACATCCTAAAGAAGTTATGCAAGTGGCAATCTCTTAGTGAAAACATGCAAGACTCAGAGGAACTAAAACATCAAGGAGCTTAAAAATCAGATTTTGGATTACTTTTCAGTGCAACTTCAATGATAGCCTCAATTTCTAATACCAGCAGACTATTTATAAATTACAATTCAGAGGTCAGACTTTTTTAATCAACTACACTTTTTATACATCATGGCATCAAATGGTTATGAAAGCCAGGGGATGATCACAAGAAAGAAGTTTCCTTTTTGCTTAATAATCGCAACAAATTGTAAACAACCAGATTGCTATGATACTATTAATACTAAAATTCTATCAATGACATTTCTAAATAATTTATCTATTTATTTAATTATTTTTCTAGCACTCTACCGTTTGTTTCTTTAGCTAGATAGTAGTATTCCTTTTATTTAAAAGAAAACAGTCAAAGAGATTAATTTTTTCGAAAAGTGTTCAAATTGGTTTAACAACTTAAGAAATTAGATTCGAACATATTGAAATGTTTATCAATTTATGAGTTAGGCTCGAGCTTTGCTGCACAGCGTGAGTAACAATAAAATATAAGAGAAGTACCAAACAACTCGAGCTCGACTCATATTCAGCACCACTGAACTAATTCAAAATTAGCTTGTGAGAAATCAAACCAGAGGCAAACTCAGTTTTAATCCGGTTAAGTTACAAACTTATACCTGTTTGCTTCATCTCAACACAATCACACTCCTTACAAAGTCTACATTATATATGACATTAAATTGATTTCTTCTTCTTCAGTATTGTTCCATTAAGCATAATAAGCCACAAGCAATAAAAATTAAAAATTGAATACAGGATCCTAAAGAAGCAATTCCCAACACAATCACCCGATTGAATCAAAATAAAAAATCCCAATCAAAAAATATTAAAAAATAAAGGGATCCCAAAAAAAAGATAAAACTGACGGACTCTGACAAGCAGATTCTTGATTTTTGTTCAAAACCGGTGAAATTAATTTTTTTTTCCTTCTCCTGGGTTTCATTTTGATATTGAACTTGTTAGAATGTAACAGTAATGGTGTTAACGAATAAAGGGTACTCACAAATC
>CAIGRK010089739.1:0-15738 GCA_903798315.1 Fraxinus greggii
TTTTTTTTTTTTTTAATATTGGTTTTTTTTTTTTTTTTTTTCATAAAAAACAGTTGTTCAATAACATATCAACTTCAACATGTTTTCACTCCATATAAATCTTTCCCTTAATCCTAATACTAGTCGATTTATCGATGATTGTCATTAATAACATTTTAACTTCCAAGCACGCCCTACTAATCTGTGTTAGTGCTGATTGAGTATTTCACAGCACATACTCTTCTCTTGAGATCCGACGGAAATTTAAACCCTTAGAAAATCGAGACAAGAAAAATGCGAAGGAAAGGCAAAAATCAACAAAGAAGGTCCATAATATTGGGTCTAATGAACAGAGAACAAGTTCCACTCCCTATTATTTTCCAGGACTACAAAGTATTGTCCAGAAAGAGCAGTGTGAAAGATGTAAATGACCAACAGAACTCACTTTCAAAGAAGGAAAGTTAAACTTCTTGACAAATTCTTTGAACTTGGTATGAAGTACAAGAGTACATCAGATAAAAAATAGTCATACTCAACAGAACATGTATTCTACCATCACCTGGAGAATGCAGGACAGTTACAAACGACAACAGTGAAAATCTGGCCCTTTTGATCTCCAAAGAAAGGAGATATATGCCCAACTTGTACCTATCATAACAGCGAGAATACAATGTTTCCCTCACGAGTTCTTAGGATGTAAAGATTTGCTTGCCTAGAATACAGTGTTTTCCTCACGAGTTCTTAGGATGTAAAGATTTGCTTGCCTTTGAGGCAAGCGCTAATGCTTTTGCTCTTGTATCTGTCATTACCCATTCTCTCTCTGAACGTCGTTGATGTTGTCTTGCATTCTTTGCTCTCTTTGGCGCTAAACGAGTATCTCTCTCTACAAATGCAAGCCTAAATTTTTCAGCAATGGATAATTCATTAGGACTTGAAACTGATGGAAGTGTAGTTTTAGATTTAAATCCAGTAACTGCCCAAGTTTTTGGATCAATATCCTTAACAATGGGGTCATCCAACACAACTTGCAGTATTGCTTCTTGCGGAACTTCAGAGCCCCTGAAACCCAAAGGCGATGGCTTCGGATTTATAATTATGCGAGGGCATTCAACAGATAAGCTCTCCAATGAATCCTTGTCAATTTTTGGCTGCAAAAAAAAAAAAAAAGAAATGTTGTTAGGATAAAAATACAATGGTGGAACTTCTTATTTACAGAGTTTTATCTAACATAATGGTGTGTATTACTGCAAGCCCAGAGAGCACGTTTAGCTAAAAGCTCACAAGAAGGTAAAAGTGCTCTTCTGAAAAGTACTGAAAGACTTGCGTCTAGAAAAGTAAGTTTCTGAACAAAATCTAGAAAAAAGAATTAATTTCTAAAGAAGCTCAACGTATTTGGCAAACAAAGTTAAAACTGAAATATTTTTTAAGCTGGGGCAAATATACTCTTAAAACATGAATGTTGGTGAAAAGCATACCCAAACTAGCCAGCGCAGTGACTGCGCACCATGAGTGAATTCTGTGACGTCGAGTTCCTCCCATGATTCTCCACCTAAGTCATTAAGGTTTGGTTTTAAAAGACTTGAGCATCTGCTAGCAGTATAGTCACTTCTGGGGCAACCTCTGCAACATTAACTTTGGTTCATATCCTGTTATGAGGTTTATCCCTCGTGTCAAACACAAAAACTGTGCCACATCATAGAACAATACCAACACTCAACGTAATCCACCAAGGGAGTCAGAGTAGGGAATAATTTTCGGAAGAACATAAAGCATGTGACTATTTAGTGCGGTCGCATTGCAATATAGAAGCAAAATAAAGATTTACACAGACTTCTGCACAAATAAAACCACCTTAGGATTGCCTTAGTTTCATTTGCTTCATTCTACACGCTAATGCATTTATATTTGAGTTCCTTTAAATGAAGGGATTACGACAAAAAATGCGAAGCATGTAAATATGGCAAAACTTGTTCTTGCACAAAATTTAGAAGCCTAAAAATTGTTAGGATCTGTTCCCATGCCAAAACCAAAGCATTTTCACTTTTAAGATGAAAATTTGTGTCTTTATCTCCCTGTTAACATTGTTTTAAAAGGCTATGTGAGGCTTACACCTGGAGGCACGCCTCACATGAAGCATTCATTAAATGCCTGGAAGCTCACACTTGAGGGCCATTTCAAAATCAACGCATCGATTTAATGAGACTTACGCCACAAAGCTAAGCCTCAGGGCTGTTAAGCTATGCACTCGCTCGTATTGCCTTTACTAGGCCTTTTACTATTAGCCTCGGCCTTTTGAACTATTTTTTTCTGAACGTATAACATATCGCAGGTCGTTTTTTATCCTTTTTTATGTCTTTACATGGAAGGGAAAGGAAAAAGTACCATTGCACGTGGAGGATGGTGAAAAGGAATGAGAAGAAATTGCAGTGATTGGACCGTTGACAGGGAATCGAATATGCTGATAATTTTAATAAGATCCTGCCAAAAATGATGATATAGTACACTACCATGTTGTTTTACTTCTAGCAGTATACTAAAATTTAGTTATGTAATTATTAGTTTGAGAATTCAATATTTGTTACTTTTTCATCTATTTTAGCCTATGTTTGGCTCATGCTTATAAACTCTTTATAAACACTTGCGCGCTAGCGGGTAGGGACTTATCTATGTGATTCGCTACGCTTGCTCTCAAAGTTTTATTGTTTTCAAAAAAGTAGTAATAACAACTGAATGTTTTGTAAGTAAAGCCTTCAGGCTCAAGTTATACTTTTGGCTTGCTACAAACTGGGCTCAGAAACAATATCTAACATCAAATCACCTTCAAAGAGTTGGCTTCCAACTGAAGCACCTTAAGAAGACGGGTTGTCTGTATTTCGATAGACTCACAAATACTAACCATTTATTTACCACATATTGCTATCTGTTCATAATTGTACAGTTTATAAACACTTCTCAAACATGTNTTGATACAAGCTGGGCTCTGAGACCCCACAGAATATCTGCCATCAAATCACCTTCTAAGAGTTGGCTTCCAACTGAAGCACCTTAAGAAGACGGGTTGTCTGTATTTCGATAGACTCACAAATACTAACCATTTATTTACCACATATTGCTATCTGTTCATAATTGTACAGTTTATAAACACTTCTCAAACATGTTCGTATATTTGTTTGCATGATAGATTTTAATTTTATCAATTTGTATCATTATGGATTTTCAAAATTGCTTATGGTTTATATTTGTATTTTATATCTTTCAATTATTTTATTGGTTAATTACGAGGCTCACAGCTCAAAATGCCTTGCCTCCCAATTCCAATTGAGCCTTTTTAAACCCTGGTTGTTGGGGCAAATTAACACACAGTAACCCATTCCAGATGCACAATCAAATTATGCCATAGAATTGATAAGTCCACCTCATTACATTTCAGGTGCAGGTGTTTAAATCGTGTCATAATAGGTTAATCACCATAATGATGAAATCTATGCGTAGATTAATTACAAGTTACTAAAATTAACTTCAATAAAATTGAATAATACTGAAACAAATCTTATTAACTATGAACCACGTCAAGCACATCCTGCTTAATCTATCTCTACGAATTTAACTGTCTCCACCACTACCATGTCTTCTCATTCTGCTCGGGCAACTTATAACCATTTCGTGCACTTCAATTTCTCATTTTTCAATGCTATTATTGCAAAGCAAACAATAAACTATGCAGTATTTGAAGTTCACAAAAACAATGGAATATGAACACCAATTGCATTGCTTCAAGATTTCAATGAGCATGAACAACAAAAAATTAATTGAATGGGAAGAAAGTGTACCCCCATCTCAGTATCTCAAGTGAATGACAATGCTGAAGAAGTTCGGAAAGACCAGTTGATGTGAGTCTGCTGCAACGACTGCATAAATAATATACTCAGTGAAAATAAAGATTTCAAAACCAATCTTATAAATTATAACAAACACACCGTAGCAAGTCGCACAAATTAAAGCCAATGAAACTACTGACTATGGTTATCCAATTGAAGGGACCTCATCATTATCAATATTGAAAAAAGTCTCCTTTTTCAATTCTTAAAAGATTAATCTATCTATGCTTATCTACATTGAATATTAACTAGAATTTTCTTAATTCTACCTTATATCCACTGCTCTCAGATTCTTGCATAGCTTTACAACATGACAAAGCCCAAAGTCGGTAACATCTGAACCAGATATATCAAATATCTCCCATGAACTGTCGGCCAAAGCAACGATAATGTCATCATTCAGTAACTTTCTTCTTCTTGCAATTGCCACCAGTGCCATCTATTAATTTCAAAAGAAGTAAGACAGCCACACATTTGCCTGAGCTTAAAAGGCTTACTTGTAAGCTGAAAACTGAACTAAGCGTTGAATCTTGCAAAATTCTTGAAAAAGAAAATGAAGAAAATATTGAAATCGTTTACTTTAATATCGGAGGGAAAAGTAGAGGCAATCTCAGCCAAGTCATCAATGATGTCTTCAAGATGCCTACCCACCACTCCAATACACAAGCTCACCAAGCTAGGTGTACACTCTCGCTTCACCATAGACGAAAAATCTGCAAGCCCAATAATTTCAACAAGTTCAATTCACACCCCAAATATATAGCTACCGATAAATTTCATAAGAACGAAAATGAATCCCAGATGAACTTGCCAAATAAATGAAGTGTGGGGGCATGAGATTTGTGGGTGGATTTTGTTTTATCGGAATTGGGGTTCAATTGAAGATTGTGCAAATACGTGTTTACGCTTCCTATAGAATCCGCCGCTTCTCTTTTTTCCATCAACGATGAAAGAGAGAAAATATCGACGGCGATGTAATCCCCGATATGTACAGTCCAGATTGCGGGAAAAAGCTTGAAATCCTGCGGATTTCCGTTTCCGATGCCTGTTCTACGATCGTTTAGTTTGGATTTGGCAATTTGGTTTTAGTTAACAGTTTGAGATTTGGCTCGGCGGCTGGCTAAGCTCCACCGCCTTAATGAAAGCGACAATTATGGTTGATGCTCACAAATATTATTTAGCCCGATTGCCCGAACTCAATCTACCCCAATTATGCAAATACCAAGCTCGGGGTACATGGCAAGGTCGAGCTACTTTTCGAGGTCGACCTACATATCGAGGTCGGGCTTCGAGAACAAAGGGACGACCTCCTTGTCCTTATCTCACACCATCTAGGAATACCAATTATACTTTGATTATGACTCTCGGTGATTTTTGCTCTACTCCAAACAACTTACCTACCACAGTTTGATTTAAACTCAAATAGAACGTTTTGAATATGATACAAACATCTCTACACCTTTGTTTCAGATATTGAAGATCAGTTCATTCGGAATTCAAGCGTTCAGTTCGGAATGAAGAAGGTATAGGTTTTTTTATAACATCATTGGCGCCGTCTGTGAGAAGCGCTACCAAAAGTCTTGGTTAATACACGTTCAAGTCTTCCTTCAGCAAGCTCATTCGTTCTGCATCCTCCCGCTGAAGACCCTCCAGCCCCCAAGAAGAATCATCGAAAATACCAATATCCCAACCTGCAGTTGTTACTACCGGAGCTTTCGAGAAGCTCCGCCAACAAGTTGCTACGTTAACTCAGTTGCCGAGTCAAAAAATCTGCATCCAGTACTAGCATCGCATGACGATTTAATGGCGGACGCTCGAACTCGAGCTCCTCCTCAGTTTCTGACAAAGGTGATGTCAGAGCCTCGAAGATACCTCACACGACCAGTCACTATGCACTCCACTGAAATTGCCAAGATCATTCAGGATGGGATCGTGGCAGGTGGTATGCTTCAGGATACTCAGGCGACAACAAGGTTCACCTCTAATACCCATTTTACTCCCGAAGTTTTATCATACCTTCTGCCGGACAAATTTAAGTTTCCTCGGGTAAAGGAATACGACGGGACAACCGATCAACCAGCTCAATGTATACACATATATCATGAACTTGCAAGTTGCACCTGATGCAGTAATGTGAAAGGCCTTTTCTCGGACGCTCACTAATGCAGACATGGATTGGTTTTCCACATTGGAGCCCAACTCCATAGCCTCTTTTTTAGATTTGGCCTATAAGTTCTCCACTTTTCGCAAGTAGCAAGCGTATCAGGAAGACAGCCGCATCACTCATACAGATGCGCAAGGACACAATGAAACACTTCACAATTTCATGACAAGTTTTAACAAATAAAGACTCCAGATTCTCGACCTACATATCACAACCACCGTCTCTGCCCTAACATACATCATAAGATGTGAAGCATTCAAGATGTCTCTGTCAAAGACTCCTCCCAAATCAGTGACCGACTTACTTACCTAGGCTAAGAAGTATATTAACATGGAGAATACCATGTTTCAAAGGAGAGATACCTTGCCATCAAGTAAGCCCGAGCATAAAAGGCCGCATGAGTCTAACATACGTCCGGATCCTTTTCGGGGTAAGCCGGACAAGACCCTTTCAGACATCTTTCACCTGATTGAACACCGCGCGATCCAATATTTTGATGGAGATTAAAAATCTTAAAGAGTTGAAATGGCCTCCAAGGTTGCAAGCTCCACCGGATGCTCGTGATAGAAGCAAGTAATGTGATTTTCATCGAGTTCATGGGCACACAACCAAAGATTGCTTCTCCTTAAAGCGAGAAATTGAAGCCCTCATCCAGACACAATTTCTGGGTGCTTACATGAGCCATGACATGCGTCAGATGAACAACCAAAGCAAGGATAAGGCTCCGGAAGACCGAAGAAATAACCAGCCTACATCGGGCACCATTAATATCATCACCGGAGGGACAGCCTTAGTAGAGGACTCCAGCAGCGGGCGTAAGCATTTCGCTAGACAGTATCCCTCAATTTCAAGCACAGATCTTGGTAATATAGAAGACATCACTTTCGGATCAAATGATTTAGAAGGCATGTATTTTTCTCATGATGTCACCTTAGTTATATTGGCGATCATTACTAACTTTGAGGTGAGGAGAATTCTGGTGGATAATGGAAGCGCAACTAATGTACTGTCACGTGATGCTTTCATTCACATGGGTATTTTAGTCAAGCATCTCAAGCCGGTCAAGCCCCCCCTTCAGGGGTTCGGAAGTAGTGTCATCGATCCAGAAGGCATTGTCGGATTACCTCTAACCTTAGGATAAGAAGGGAAACAGGTAACACAGATCACAACCTTTCAGGTAGTTCGTGCTCCTATGGCCTACAATGCCATATTTGGAAGGCCACTGCTAAATAAAGTTAAGACAATTGTTTTAACTGTTCATCTGGCAATGAAGTTTCCTACAAGTAGTGGGATTGGGATGATTCAAGGAAGTCAAGCAGTGGCCAGACAATGCTATGTTACCAGCATTCGGGAGATCAAGACTGGCGTCATGCAACTTTCGGAGCTCGAGCTTGAACTTGAGCATTGCAGGAGACTTGCTGCAGTGGAGGAGATAGAGGAGGTTGAGCTCGAGCCTGGTAGAAAAGTTACCATTGGTCGAGATCTTGATGCTACAACCATGACTGAACTTATCAGTTGTCTGTCCTGCAACATTGACGTATTCGCTTGGAATGTCAAAGATATGCCTAGAATTTACCCTAAAGTTGCAGTACAGAGACTCAATAAAAACCCGATGCAAGACCATTGAAACAAAGGTGGAGGCAGTTGCGCCAGAACGACGGGACGTCATACAAGAAGAAATTGCTCAGCTTATTAATGCACAATTCATTTGGGGTTTCTGGTGCCCCAAACCTTATTTGGTGGATAAATGCATGGAACAATTATACCACTGCGAGAACTTCATGCCAAAAACAGTCCTCATGAGGTCGATCCTTGGCTCGACCTCGAGGTATCTACATAAAATAAAAAAGTAAACCAAGAGCCTCCACCCATTGAGGGCTAGTTGTCCAGGGCAAATAAAATAGGAGGTCAGGAAATGGATGAAGAATAGGTGAAGAGGCCACCTAAGCTTTGCTTTAAGGACACCCCAAAAAAATGTTATCTTCCTCTCGCAAGCATCAATTATAGACTCGGTTGGCTCGGGGGCCCTAATGTCACATAGGGGCATAACCTCGAACTCCATAGCAACCTTTATAATTATATGTTCCTTTTACTTGGTCGGAGCCCTAGGGTAAGTTAAAACTGTCTTGACCTCTGGGTGCAAGCTAATAGGTACAGCCATGGGGATAAGGAACACACCTACGACCTTGGTACTTCTAGTGGTCGAGCTCCTATATGAGTGACCACTACTATCGTTCGACCTCTCACTACTACTCGACATTGTGCTACTTACAAAATAAATAATTTAAAGGCTCGAACACTTACCTCTTAAGATGGTTGCTCCCACTAAGCCTCGAACTCGAACTACTTTTACTGAGATTTGAGAGTGAAAAAGTGAAAAATGAAAGGTGAAAGTTGGGTATTCTAGGGGTCATAGGAAAGTCAAAGGTCGTGCGATCCTGATCATTGATTTCATGCCACGTGGCGATCATCCTCTGCCCTACACGTGGCAAACATCCAGCTGTTACCCACGATCAACCAATTAAGTTCGATCTCAGGCTGTTGCACCTCCTTGCATCTTACATCGCAGCTCGAGCATATAACTTTTAGCTGTGACTTGGATGCACGGGGCCTGTGATGCGTATAAATATTATTTAGCCCGAGCTCGAGCATATTACCCTTACTCAACCTACCCCAATTATGCAAATACCAAGCTCGGGGTACATGGCGAGGTAAAGGTACTTATCGAGGTTGACCTACATGTTAAGGTCGGGCTTCGAGAACAAATGGACGATCTCCTTGTCTTTATCTCAGACCGTCTAGGAATACCAATCATACTTTGATTATGATTCTCCATGATTTTTGCTCTTCTCCAAACTACTTATCTACCACTGTTTGATTTAAACTCAAACAGAACACTTTGAATATGATACAAACACCTCTCATGCTGAGGATAAGGACTCCAGGCGTTTGGATCCTTTCGGGACTTTATCATTAATATCTGTAAATATAGGATCAAGTTTCGATATTCAGGTACGCTTTTACATAATTTCTTGCATGCAATCTTTCGCATAAATTCTTTCTTTGACTTAAGAATCGGACGGACGACAAAAACACACATCAACGCTTTTGTTTCAAATATTTAAGATAAGTTCGTGTGAAGTTTAAGCATTCAGCTCGAGATACTGGTTTTTGGCAGCATGGCAATGATTTTTATTTTTATTTTTTTAAAAAAAACTGTCTCGATCCATGCGCCGCCGTGTTGGAAGTGATGCTTGGTGAGTTGAATGTACGCGTCTCCTTATCTTAATCGAACCGATCCATCAAACAGTGCGGTTAATCTAAGCCGTTGATTTTTTAACTTCAATTGTAAATAACCCTGGTTAGAGTTTAGTATAACCGTGGTTAGAGCCACCGCCTTCCCATTTTTCCTATAAATTAATTCCCCACCTTGCGTCTATTTTTCATATTTCATTTCTTGAAGATTAGAGTTTTAAGGTGCGTTCCTCTTTTTCTCTTGTTTTTTCACGTTTGTTGGGTTGGATTAAATTTGTATCTTATATCATCTTTGATCAATTTGGCACGTCTATTCTTGATGGGCTTTTGAAGTTTATGTCTTGCGTAAATCTTATTTTGTTTCTTGAAATCATGTGTGATCAATTTTTGACTTCTATGCTTGATGGGTTTTTATGTAGTCAATTATTGATTAAATGGGATTTTGTTTCTTGTAATCATCTGTGATCAATTTCTTCTATTCTTGATGGGGTTTTTTAGTTAATTATTGTAAAATTAAATCTTAATAATTGGGACTTCTTTTTGTGTAATCACATATAATTAGTTTCTGACTTCTATTCTTGATGAATTTTTATCTAATTAATTGAATATGCAATTATTAATTGGGGTAGAAGGGGTTTTGATTATGGTATTTTTTTTGTCCCCCAAATGATTTGTCTGTCAACGTTATTGGTGTTTGCTTTGCCAATTCTTCTGTTGCTTTATACTCCGTGTAGGTAAAGATTGCATCATTTAATAACGTGAATGAAAAATCATATGCAGCTCTTGCATAGTTACACGCATCCAATCTCCTTTTAGTCCAACAAGTTACATGGTTGAGCTAGACCTACAAGTTCCTGCTGCTTTTGATCCATTTGCTGAGGCGAAAGATTCAGGGGACCCTGGTGCAAAGGAGTATGTGCATATAAGAATACAACAGAGGAACGGAAAGAAAAGTCTGACTACAGTCCAGGGGCTGAGGAAGGAATTCAGCTACGAGAAGATCCTCAAAGACCTCAAGAAAGAGTTCTGCTGTAACGGCAATGTTGTACAAGACAAAGAGCTCGGGAAGGTGATCCAGCTCCAGGGGGATCAACGTAAGAATGTTTCACTGTTTCTGGTTAGTGCTGGACTAGTGAAGAAGGATCAGATCAAGATTCATGGTTTCTAAGCCTTTGTAATTCTTATTAATAGCTAATATATTGTGTATCGTAAGTGGCGTGTGGTTAGTAGAGGAACCTTTTATTATATTTATGTGTGAATTCTTAATTTTTGAGAACACCTGTTTTGGTTTTCCTGATTTACGTTCAACCCTTTGATCATCAGATCATCTCATGGGGTATCCATTTGATTGTAATTGCTCCTTTATTAATGAAGTTCATATCTATTTAGCTAAAATGTTTTGTCAATGCCTTTCCCCTTTCTTCAACATTCCCAAGCGTTTATTTGTTATTATTTTAGTCTTGTTCTGCTGCTTGAATGTTGGGGTGACGATGCCCCCTATTGTATCTACCTTTTTGTGTAGTAGTGACAAATAATATTTTGTATCCGCTGCATGTATATTCTTGTGGAGGTTTAGGACGCTTCAGGTTTAGGAAAAGGTGAAGCCCTCTTCCTGCTGGCTGCAAAGTGGAGGGTGGTTTACCACTTTAGTCCTTGAAAATTTTAGTCTTATATATTTTTCAATCTATCTAAGCTACTGGCATTGACATGCTGCCTGCTGTGGGCTTTCTTGGGTGTATTATTGGTAATTGCACAAGAACAACGTGGGAAAGTATATATCATGGTTTGATATCTGTGCTGATTTTCAAAGCTCTACCATGGTGTGCGATTTGAGACTAATGCTAGGAAACAACAATGCTTCATATAACTATTAAGAAAAGCCATCAAATGAGTTGATCTAAGCTATTATAACATCAGAATAGAAATCCCTTGAGAGCAGAATTTTGGCATGTTACCAGCAGGAGGCAAATACTGCTGCAAATAAATGTTGAAATCAACACGCTAGCTATGGCTGGAGGCGCGTGGAAAGTGAAAATTGTTATATCAGGATTATTTCTTATCTGCAGATTCATAAAAAAATCGCAAGGATTATAATATATTCCCAACATATTCAAAACTTCAATGAGATGCTTGAAGCATGAATTAAGCCATCATTCCTTTGGCTAGGCACAGGCAGTACAATAACTACTGTGTTAACTTCTTATATGATGCTCTGATAGCTCGCTCAGAAGAAATGGTGATGAGATTTTGATTTCTCCACGAGTATGATTGTTCCATGCGACTTGGTCTCGTCAATGGCTCTGGTTGTAGCATCTGCAGCACATTATCCCCTTTTTGTATTTCATTTGTATGGGAAAGAAGCCATAAGTTTTCCATATGGAGATGGGGGAAGGAGTGTAAAAAATCTACCTAGAATGTGAAGAAATTTGTCCTAATAAATTAGGACAAAACCTTCTAAGAAGTGAGTGCGTGATGGGATAAAAGGGCACTAGGCAGCAATCTGGTGTGTTTTCTACTTTGCTTCCTTTAGAATTTTTTATAAGTGGCTTTTGGCTTTTCAAAGTCCTGCCAAATGGGCTTTTAGGCTTTTCACGTCTGCATTCTGGGATCTTAGTTATCATAACAAAATACGATTATTAAGCTCTCACAAAAAACGCTATTATGTGCAATAGCTGTAAACAAATACATTTATTCAGGGTCAATGAAGTTTGTGACAACTGGGGAGTGTCTAGAGTACTTCACTTCATCCTCTGTGTGTATTCAAACCATATTGTGATATTTATTTATCAAACTATATATAGTGATGGGTAGAATATATGATAACTGGGAAAGGCAGGTTGAAGCCACGTCGCGGAGGGAGGAGCTTTGTGATATTGCTTATGCACTGTCTTCAGAACCCAGCCTCAGCTCTATTTCATCAGATTGCAGTTGCAGATTCAGTTTCGGGACCCTGAAGGTGCATCTTTTTTTGCTTTTGTATGGTAAGGAAGTAATTAGGATTCCATGTGTTCTTTTGATGCTATATCAATTATTAGGTTAAGGATTGTAACAAATTGCTATTTATCTGTAGATTATATTGCTATTTCACTAACTCTTTTTCAATATTGCTTCCTTTTTACTTCAGTTGATTGTGAAGTTACGGATTTTGGCAGCTGGCACTTAATTTTTGCTTTCAAAACAGTAATCTTTGTGTTGGTTCTTCTTTGCAATTTTCTTATGGCCTATTGGGTTTCTTAGGCCCCTTTCTGAATATTTTCTTGGCTTCCATCTTACGGTTTTGTGTGTTAGGTTTTGCAGTTTCGTTTTGAGTGTTAGATGTAGGCTTACTAAGAATCCTGCATTTTCTGTCAATTTTCTTTAGGGGGATTAGTTTGTACTGAATCTTTTGGTTAATTGCCGCCGCTGTTTGATTACTAGAAAGTGTGAGCATGTTTGGTAAGTGGTTTTAAATTATAAATAGATAGAAATGAGTGATGGATATGTGGGTAGTATAAGCATTTTCCTATTGAACTTCATTAGCTTAAAAATTTCTCAGCATATTCAACAATTCTTCAGCTCCTTCCAGCTTGAGCATACCGATTTTTGGTACAAAAAATGGGTGAGAACCTTCCTACGTCAAGATCTGATGAAGGGATAGTGCATTTGCATAATGGTAAAGCTCATTTCATACAGAGAATTAAAGAATGCGACTGCAAATTTTCAACATGAGAGCAGCATTTGGTTCCATTCTAAGAGATGGATAAACTAGCACTCTCTTACTGCTGCAAAGCCAGGATCAGGAGTGGCCATTGCCGTCAAGAAGTGGAACACGAGTGGATATCAAGAGAGGGGGTTGGTAGATTATTCGACGTTGTGATTCTTATGGCTTAGTCGTGCTTAACTTTTTGATAAGCTCTTGCAGGAACTACTCAATATTTTGCTGATGGAGCACTTCATTATCCAATCCTCTGATTAAACTTGTTGGGGGTGACACCTGCTTGTGGTGTACAAGTTCATGCCAAAAGGAGAGGCTGAGACAATTACTTGTTCAGAAGTAGGTGGCACAGCTACTTAATGTCATATTAGTTACTTCAGTAATCCATGAAAATACTCTCTGTTCTTCTGGAATCTTACATAGGATCTCACTTCATTCCTCATCACAATATCTTGTCCTGGAAATCGCCTCCAAAGAAGTGTTCGACTGAGCGCCTTTTACATGTCCCACCTAAAACAAGGTCTCGAGAATTCTTTTGTGGATCGATCACTTCATTTTAAGTTCTCCAGGAGCCCAAGTGGTTCGTGTTCGATGTATGTATATACATATTCCACATCATCAACGATGTTCTGCCTCTGAGATAATGATGTCCTCCTTCCAGTCCAAGCGGGGTGGTTAGGTCCAAATCCAACAGCAAGTAACAACGACTGAAATCTGGAAGATCATTTGGAAAGCTTCAAACAAGAAAGACGTCGGATCCCGAACTTTCAAAATGCTGTTATTATACCGTTGACAAGGTTAAGAGCGTGGCCAATGCTTACCGTGGATTGTATGAGTAAAATAGATTACATTTGTCTCCAAAATACAGCGTGAGACTCTGTCTAGCTGACATAACAAAGAAAAAGTAAGACATCTTGAAGATGAGTATTTACATGTAGTGACTCTATTTAAAAGAATGCTTGAATACATGTCATCGGTTTGGATTAAAATCAAATTAAAATCTCAAAATCAACAATTAATGCTAACCACACATTTCATTGGACCCACAGCTTTTCAACTACACATTTCATCAATTTTTATCAAAATTTACTAATAATTTAATTTTAATTTGTATCAAATAGGGATTTAGTCTTGTTACTTCTCCAGTGTAGTTGATTTTAGAAAAGTTGTCAAGCATACGAAAATTATGCTACTAGGCAGCCCAACAAATGAGATGGATGTTGTAAGCCGTTGTCCGTTTACACTAAAAATTAGATTTTGATAAAAATTGTGAATATCGTAAAATGCATAATTAAAAGTAAAATTGAGAAAAATAAATTTCGAAAAATGAACTCACAAAATATCAATAATAAAAATGAAAGGCCCATATCTACTCTACTCAGCAGTCAATATTCATGTTTATTTTCTTGTCAGTTGAGTATTGAGCATGGGACACTCCATTGCCCGATGGAGCTTGCTGGCGTTAATGGCTTGACTGCTACACGTACAAGCACGTGAGAGGTAGCTCCATTCCAACCAACATAAATGCTCTCTCTTCTTGCATTCTTGTGCTAAAAATGCTCCTGCAATTTCACACTCGCACGTACTTGTACTGATTATCTTCTTTTTTTGGCTCCTATTAGTTCAACAACTCAAAATCGACAAGGAATTGTTCAAGAATATTACAGGCTTTTCTGCACACGTTGATCTCATATACAGTGATGAAGAATTGGCTTTCTCGAATTTTCTCTTGGGTTTCGACGGAACCCATTGTTTCCGAATCTGGGCTTCTCTTTGCAGTGACGAAGAACGTCACTATGGCTCTACTCACTTGCATTTTTGCTTTAGGTATGTTCAATTTGATCTTGTTAATTACCGCACACTACTGGGTGTTTTCGATCTGTAAAATTTCTCATTCTCTATTTTTTCTATTTATTCGTGAATTAATAATTCTCAAATTGTGATTTTTTAGGTGGAGCTACAGTTGGAGCAATCACCGGAGGACTCAAAGGACAGACTACAGAAACTGGTTTTTCACGTGGGGTGGGCGTTGGTACGGTGGCGGGGGCCATCACCGGCGTCCAATTGATGGAACTTATAGTTAATGGAGAGCCATTTTCTAAGGTGATACATGCAATACATAAAACTGGGTAGAATGCTGAATTTAATACATATCGCTTTCATGATTAAAAATTCACCAGCAAACTGCAGTAATTTATATTTATGGGGTAGCTGAATCCTTACATTAATGTCCCCTTTGATTTTTCCAGTATAGGGACCAGGTTATCATTGTTACAAGAAACGTATCTTTTATGTCAATGTTAGAATAATGTGCCTAAATGGATTTCTTGCATGAACATTCATTTGATTTTGTGATTGTATGAATGGGAGTAGCTCTTGATATTTTTCGAAGCGTTGATTTTTTGTCCAACATCGAGATAATTTTTCGGTTTTGCGCTGATATATGGTTTGGTGAAAACATTAATGATCATTCAGGTTGCACTAGTTTTGTCTGTCGTTGAACATAGGGATAATCTTTCGGGTTGTGCTGATATGTAGTTTAGTGAAACCATTAATGATCTTTCAGGTTGCTCTATTATAATTTGTTGTTGAATATTGGGATAATCTTTCGGTTTGCGCAGACATGTTTGGTGAAATTAATGATCTTTGAGGTTGCACTAATCTGTGGAATTCTTGTATGAACGTACAATTGATTTTATGATTAATGAATGGGAATAGTTTTCGATACTTTGAAAGCGTTGAACATTGGGTTAACCTTTCCGGCGGCA
>CAIGRK010089796.1:0-14509 GCA_903798315.1 Fraxinus greggii
AACCAATTTATTGGTCATAATTAAAAAATCATTTGTGGCCATCACCAACAACACAATCTCACCGTTGTCTCCGCCGCCAACAACATAAAAACACACCATCACCGCCGCCAACCCCCAATGAAAATGACCGTACCACCACCACCAGAAAATGACCTCACCACCATTACCCCTAACCACCACACAGAACCACCACGAACCGCCGCACCACGTCACCACCACACAGAACCACCGCAACCGCATCCAAATCGGAAAAAACCGTCCAGATCTGAAACGATCGCACCCAACCCCCACCACCACGTCCAAATTGCCACACATCTCACACAGATCACAAACCTCCACCACCAATTTCAGCCTTCTCCGCATACAAACCCCACAGTCGCACCCAAACCCAATAGCAACACAGCGTCGCATGCACACCCACAGCATCGCACGCGCACCCACAACGTCGCACAGCATCGCACGCACACCCATCTCACCCACGTACGAACACCCACAGCCACAGCAACACACCCACGCACGATAGAGACAACCCAGACGACAGATCGCTAGATGTCGCTTCCGCCCGTGAAGAGGAAGAGACGGAGTGAAAATGTGTGTGTGTGTGAGAGAGAGAGAGAGAGAGAGAGGTGAGGATGAGAGAAAGTGATTTAGGGTTAATATAATCAATAATTTATTTTTGATTAAATAATTAGGGTTAATATAATTAATAATTCAATTAGTACCTGATTTATGTATTAATAAAGTTGAATTTGTATTTTTGAAAATGAAAACTTAAAAACCAGTGAGGGTGTAATTTCCTCTGTACCTTACTGAAAGCCCAAGGGAAGTATTCTGATTATAAGCCCATTTCGCTCTCTGAATGGGCCTAACATCTGATTGAAAAGCCCAAACTTCTATAATATACCGTACAAAAAAGCTCAAGAAATATTTTGATTTAAACCCCATATTACTACACCCAATTCAACAAGGCTATTTAGAGATTTCAGTATTAACAAATTTTATTTCTACTCGCACATTTCATTGTCTTACAACTTTATTTACATTTTTTTTTAATCATTTCATGGGACCTCATCAACATATAATCTTAAAAGAGGGAAAAAATTGCAAAAATTAGAATTTTAGTACGAAGTTTGTTTTCTCTTGTTCTTTATCGTTTATTGTGAAAATTGATACTAAAATGTTTTCGTGATATTTTAAAATATTTTTCTTTCTATCTTTAATTTTTCTGATAACTTCTAAAATTGCTCATTTTTGTTTTGTTTCAAGTAATTTGTTTTATACCTTTTCTCTCGTTTGGATCAAATTTCTAATGATCCTATTCAAATGAGTGTGTAGAAATAGACTTGTTATTTCCTACCCTACTATTCTCTCCAAATGCAACTAAAGTCGCACAATCAAAATCGTTAAAAACTAATAAGGTCCAATTTCAAACCGTACAATTCTCTTGAAAAAGAATGAAATTGCACGCGATTCGGAAAAAAGAACCGGAGGTGATTGCCTCCATCTTTGATAGATTTAAACAAGATAACATTCGAAAATCCAAAATCCAAACTTCTTCTTCTTCTTTCTTGAGATAAGGCCTGGATTTTACCCCCAAGGTGAGATTTTCTCCACTTGCTTGAGAAAGTTCTTTCTGGGTTTTGCACAATTAGCTCAAATAATCTGAAAAATCTTGTCTTTTTCAATTAATAATTTTCTGATCATAAATTTGGCATGCTCTGTTTCTGTTAGGACGCAGTGAACTTCATCGTCATTTTATCTATGCTTCTGTTTTGTATGTGTTGATTTTCTTGAATTCTTACAGTTGAGTCAAGTATTCTCCTAGATTCAATTTTTACTCTTTTGATGTGGGCTCTAATTTTCAATTTACACGTCAAATACTTCTTATATAAAATTTGATTACAGAACTCAGTATTGCAGGAGTGTTATGATGACTTCATCTATGCTCTACTATGCAAATATACCCTTGAGCATTCCACGAATGCTCAGAGTGAGGGCGAGTAACACAAATGATAATGTACCTATAAAGAAGATGGGAATGAGCGACCAGGAGTGCGAGGCTGCCGTCGTTGCAGGGAATATCCCAGAAGCACCCCCGGCACCACCCAAACCAGCTGCTCCAGCTGGTACCCCAGTGGTGCCTTCACTTGTGAGTTCATAAATTATATATGAATTGTGTTCTAAAAATGTATTGCGAGTGTGGTTGCTGTTGCGTTTCTTATATAATGAGAAAGGGTGATAATGTGGCGGATGTTAGATTGAATATACTATTTTTGATCCTGCTGATAGGATGTTCGAATCGTTATAGCTCTTATTTAGTTATGGGCTGGATAGTTAATTGTACTAAGCACTGCACTGATACCTTTCTAGAATTAGATATATATTTCGTGCCTTTCGACTTTCAATGATGTGTCGTATTATATTAGTTCTTTTGAATGCAGAAGACACAGAGAAGAATTTAGGTTGATATCTTACCCGTTGCTTAATCATATTAGTGCTGTCAAACACATGTCCAGTTCTTCAAAAATTTGTATGTCATGTATTGGTGGAACTTGTGTCTGATTCTTATAAATATCTGCTATTAATTTGTGACGATGTTAATGTCTGTGTCAGTCGCTTAGTCGTCGCCCTCGTCGAAATCGTAGGTCACCTGCTCTGAGGGCTGCATTCCAAGAAACAAGTTTAAGCCCTGCAAATTTGGTATATCCACTTTTCATTCACGAAGGTGAGTGCCATCATACGACTCTATATAATGAAAAATGCAATGTTCACATGTATATTTAAGCGTGCTTGATATCATGATATGCAGGTGAAGAAGACACGCCGATTGGGTCAATGCCTGGATGTTATAGGCTTGGTTGGAGGCATGGACTCGTAGAAGAGGTTACTGTCTTCTTGCTTGTCTTTGATATTTGAACATCACAGAGTTCTTCCACGCACTCTAACCCAAATTGTTTCTCTAGAACCTAGTTCTAAACATAATCTGACATGCGTGGCAATGTGAACACAAAAAGGGGTGTTGTCACGTTCTCTACCAGCTGTGCCTTCTGCATGAAATATGTTATGATGATATAGCTATATATAACCTGATGCAAACTGTCGTGTGTGTCTAACTTGCATAATCGGTTACTCTTAGGTGTTGCTCCAATTTGTGCTATATACAAATCGATTCATAGATTCTTTATTCAAGAAAAACTGTTGTATATCATTAGAAAGCTCTTACCAAGCCCGATGTTTGCACTCATCCATGTGATTTAGACTGTGACGATCTTAGTAATATAATCAATCTGAAATGCCCGAGTGCACACCCACTTCGAAGTTTGACACCTAGTACCCTGTTGAAACAAATCCAGGAAAATGTTATTGTCTATTTACCCTTAAATTGTTCATGTTCAAGTAACTATTATTTTTCTAGTTACCTTTTGTGCATATGGTAAGTAATACCCTCAATAATGACTAGTCTAGTCGCTGACTTATCTTCGTGCAGGTCTCTAAGGCTCGAGATGTTGGTGTTAACAGCATTGTGCTGTTTCCTAAAGTTCCAGATGCTTTAAAGGTTTTTCTTCTGCCAAAATATTTTCTTATTTTGTTATTTGATTTAACTAATGAGCTCTTCTCTTTCAGTCCTCTACAGGAGATGAAGCTTACCATGAAAATGGATTGGTGCCTCGTACAATACAGCTTCTAAAAGACAAGTACCCTGATCTTGTATGTTATTCTTCACTCAGGAGTGTTGTAGTCTTTCAAGATCGGGAGGCATTAAGTGGGAATTTGATTTTGTCTTTGATAATTTATGATGTCTGTGCATGTAGATTATTTACACTGATGTTGCATTAGATCCCTATTCTTCTGATGGGCACGATGGCATCGTCAGAGAAGATGGTAAGACACACTTGCCATGATTTATTCTGAGAGTAATGCTAATTTATTGACTCATTTATCGAAAATAAGTTCTTCATGAAAGGCCTTTTAAAGGTTAACTGAAAATTTTACCTATATGAGATGAAAGTCACGAAACAAAACAGTCTTCTTGTGTTATTCTAAGTCACAATCAGAAAATCCTTTGACGCTTAATTAGGACTAGAATGTGCTTGAAGGCATTGGAACATGAAAATTTTGAATTTTCAGATAAATATGTAAACTATAGAAGTTGTTTATGTTAGTAATGAGTTAGTATTTGGCACTTTCTAATGCATGCTTCAAGAAAATTACAAAGAGCATATTACATGTTTCAACATTGACATCTAGTTCTTTATTTATGTCTCATATTCTGTCCCTTAATTTTATTATGTGTGAGGAAGAGCGGGTATAGTTCATCCAAGGTAGCATCGCTATTAATGTTTGAACTTACTGCAATTTCCTGCAGGAGTTATAATGAATGATGAAACTGTGCATCAGTTGTGTAAACAGGCAGTCGCCCAGGTAATTCTGGATCTTACTTTATTAAGTATGCTTGTCGGTATATAAATCTTTTAGACAAGTGAACTAAAAATCTTCTGTCTTAACTTCGATTTTGTATCTATTTGAAAATGATATCTTCTGTTATTTAGCAGACTGTCATAACTGAAATTATTTTCCTGGACAATTGTGTTTTGATATCATCATTGTCATGTTCCTGAATACATAGTTTCACTGAGTTTTAGTGCTTTACATAGAATATGAGGGTTACTCGCAACATTTTTTTTGTCGAAAATACCATGCAAACCAAGTTTTTAATCTTATTACTTGGTTTACTTCTATACGTAGGCCAGAGCAGGGGCGGATGTTGTCAGCCCCAGTGACATGATGGATGGCCGTGTAGGAGCAATTAGAGCAGCTCTTGATGCCAATGGCTTTCAGCATGTTTCTATTATGTCCTACACTGCAAAGTCAGTTCCTATTCGTATTATCTTCACTTTTATTATATTTTTGTTGCTCCCTCTATTATGATATTTAATTCCTGTATGCTTAGTTCAGAGGAATTCTAAAATGATTTCCACATGATTTGATGTTGAGCTTTCTTACTTTCTGGTCTTCTTATTCCATCTTCAGTTTTTCTTGATTTTCATGCATTGATCAATTGATGTTTTAGGTATGCAAGTTCATTTTATGGACCTTTCCGAGAAGCATTAGACTCAAACCCACGTTTTGGTGACAAGAAAACGTATTTAACTCACCAATTTTTTATTTTATTTTTTTCCGAAATATCAGTAGATGCCAGTTAGATCTCATTTTTCTACAAACGTGGCATGTACTAAAAAAAGGTATCAGATGAATCCCGCTAATTATAGAGAAGCTCTGATTGAAACCCGCGAAGATGAGTCTGAAGGAGCCGATATCCTTCTGGTTAGCACTTCTTTATCTGGGTTACCAAAACCAAAAAAAACTAAATTATTGCTTCTTTGTGAATTTGACTGCATTCAAATTAGCAAAAGCAACTAGTTTTTTTCTGATGGTTTTTCACTTGGATTAGGTGAAACCGGGCCTGCCTTACTTGGATATAATAAGGCTTTTGCGAGATAACTCTCCTTTGCCCATTGCTGCATATCAGGTACTACATATTAAGTGAACTTCTTATGCTTAGCCAAACATGTTGCTTGGTTGGTAAAGTGGATTGTAAGAATATCGAAACAGAAAAATAAGCTAAAATCTTAATTATTGTGCTGTCCTTTGTAGCATGGACACTTGAACTAGGGCAACGTGTTCGGACACTCTACATTAGACATTTTTCATTTTTTATTAAAATTATTATATATTTTTAATTCAAAATTATTAGTAAATAACAAATACGTACTCATATTTAAAATATTTCAACAAAAAAAATTAATGAAGTATTCAACTAAATTTATACTATATAAATGAAGAATTTTAAAAAATTTAATCAACGTGTTGACGATGCTATATTGAAAAATTGTGTGTTAGACACGTGTCCGTGTCGGTACATCATAGGTGTTGTCCAGGCCTGTCTAATAATGCATACTAAACATTCACAATGGTTCAGTGAAAATGCATCAGAACATCCACAACTTCTTTACTTAGTTCCCTTTTCTCATCTTTCTTGGAATGTGTTGTACTTAGGTCTCTGGGGAATACTCCATGATTAAGGCTGGTGGGGTTCTCAAAATGATTGATGAAGAGAGAGTCATGATGGAGTCGCTGATGTGTCTGAGACGAGCAGGTGCTGACATCATCCTCACGTATTTTGCTCTACAAGCTGCTCGATGCTTATGTGGGGAGAAAAGGTAAAGTTTATGTGTGCAGAATGGGAGTTCATTTTTGTGTGTAGAATTTTGTTTGTTCTATGTTCTTGACTGAAAGTCATTAATAATTGAATAAACGTTCGAGCTTTTCATCGATAGTCTTGTCTTGTGAACTAATGCTTATCCATGAAAGAACCATTTTGGAGCTGGTAAAATTTCAGTTTGTGGTTGAATGGTAATCATTTTTATGGATCGATTGGTTGGATAGATTATACAAGATTGGACAATAGATAGAGAACGAAGCTAAAGTATTGTATATTTTATTATTCGGTTACGTTCAATTCAAAGTCGTGCACAGGATATAATTTTATCTAAATACGCCATCTTTTAGAAGGTCGAGATATTTTAACATTGCAGGTTTTCGCTAGTCATGAAAATTCACTCGTGTTTTAAGTTTGTCAATTTCAATTAAATGAGCTAATAATTTTATTGCACGTGTATCTAGTGAAACCTATATAAAACATTAAATTCCAATCCATTTAATTTAAATTATTACTTTATTTAATGCAAGTACACGGCCTAACACTTTATTTAAGTTTCATTTGGCAGGGTTTTTGATTCTTGATAGAGTCACTTCGGGTTAGTTTTCTCTGAAAATAAGCAAATTGCAGATTAAATAGATACAATGCCATACTTTATTGGGAGAGCTTCCTTTGAATTCAGACAGTTACTTTTCAAGTATAGCTTCCCTAGAAGGGGGTGAGGGGGTTCACATTTGTTTTTTTAATAATACTTTGTCAAAAAGTAGGTGATTGATAAAAAAAACATAATAAGGATTGGCAATATGTGATTGGATGAAAAAACTGACTGTGTTTCAAACAGTCTAATGATAGGTTGTCATGTAGAATTATGTCAATGATTATGTCAACCGTTGTGTCTACGTAGAGTGGTTGTTTTTCTAAAAGAATTATTTTAAAATGAAGGAGTGAAAAAAGATCGAGAAAATTGCAGAATTAGCCCTCAATATATTGTCGAAGTAGTAATTTAGTTTTCAACATTTGAAAAAGAGCTAGTCTTCACTTCAATCTTTTTTGAATGATTGGACGTGTGAAAGTAACGCGATGATTTAACCAAAAAAAATTTGAACATTTTGCGGATTAGATTGATTGTAGAACAATGAAATCGTAATGACCAACTAAATACTTGAATAACAGATTAAGAAAAACATAGATCAAGGCGAAGAAAAACTCTTCAAAATAAATGACAAAGTTCCCACTAATTACAAAATACTACATGGAAGTATTTTAATTTCTCCTTAGTTTAATAAACCAGGTACATAATATTTATGCTTCTTCTTCATCAGTCACAAATTTTCCAGTACCAGGATTAATGGCAGCAATGAAGAAGAAGACAATGTTGAACAACAGAAGAGGTTCAATTTCATTTATGGGCACTCCAGTTTCTATATTCAACTGTGCCAGAGCCCCTTTTCCTGTCACAATTTCTCCAATTATGGAGAAAACAATTCCCAGTTGAGCCATTCTTCCAACAAAAAGTTCGTTAGATTTTGTGAATCCAAACAATGGACCTGCATGCATGCAATAACTAGTTAGGGCTCGAAAAATCTATTTAGTATGTTAAATTGGATAGAATTAGACAAGAATTTCTAGTAGAGTGGCATGTTAAAAACACCAGTGGTTGATGAACTTAAATGTCTTGTAGTTTGGTCATTCTATCCAGATCCGTTAGTTTGGAAAAGGAAAATTAGTCCAGTATTTTGATTAATAGGGAGCGACCAATAGATATAATAATAGCATATGCATTGTATGGTACGCGCTATTAGACAGAACTAGATACTGCAAAGAACGAGATTTTAATAGTTTTTCAGTTCTTAACATTGTCAAGTACTATGAAGTTTACCTATGAAAATACGTGATTAGAGTGCTAGAAACAACTGGAATAATGAGAACGAATGTTTACCGTCTCCAAGACCTAATGCACCCCGAAGTCCTTTTCCGGGGGCTATAACTGCTTTTTCGAGTCCGGTAGGAGTTTCATCGACGAAACGGCCACGATCACCCAAAGCTCCAATGGCTCCAAGCAGATTGAAGAGGATGAAGAAGAGAAGAAGAGGCTCTGCTTCATAAATAGGGATTCCAGTTTCCAAATTCAGTTGTGACAGAATTCCCTTTCCTGTTACTGCTTCTCCCAACAAAGATGCCTGCACTAGTTTTACCCAATGTCAATCAATCCTAGGAAATTTGCTCCTTAGATGCTAGCACGTTTTTCAGTATAAAATTTCTCAAATTATTTCTTGAACAATTATAAGTTAAATTTTGCTAATTTGTTAATAGGGAAAAAAAAAACTATGTCAAGGATTTTTAAACACAATGTTATTTTAAGTAATTCAACATTCCTATGATTAAGTGCAATTTTGATTGAGCTAAAAAATAAAATTAACTAAGTATATTTGAAAATTAAAATATTTCTGATTGTTAAAAAGAAACAGTTTAATAAGGTTCAATTGACCGTAATAGTGTCTAAACGTTCATAAAAAACCAATTCTTTGTTGTCGATTATGATTATGTATGTTAAAAATGAAACTATAAAAACACCTTATTCTTGTTTATACAATTTTCTATGGAATTCCATGTACGACATTTTGAATCATAATATAAGTAGATATATTTTGAAGAAGATTCGACTTTACCCCTTCTGTATTTCGTTTTTTCTTATTTTATATTTTAGCCTTTTAAGTTACTTTAAGCAAAAAAATCTAGTAAATAAAAAAAATATGGATGTAGGTAAAACACGAGAACTCACCGCGAACCCAATCATGGCAACACGACCTACAAAGAGTTCATTTTCCTTCGTAAAACCAAATCCTCCAGAGGTCCCAAAAATGCCATCTTCTACCTTTGGCTTTTCCTTCACAACTGCAATCTGTTAAAAAATGATAATAAAATAGCATTAATACTTCAAATTTACTATGCAAAAGTAAAGTAAAAAATGTAAAAACTACCTTCTTAGCTGGTGCTTTTGCTTTTGACTTGAAGAGTGCAACAGTTGTAGTTGATGAAGATAAAGGAGATGAAGTTTTAGGTGGTAATAAGAAATGAGAAAAGGGCTTTGGTTTTAGTCTCTGAATCATCAATTGCTCCTTCTTCAGATCCAATGCATGCCCAGAAAATGTACTGCTAGCAGAGAGTAGCATGGTTTGAACCATGGCTAGGTTTAGCGTGTGTTGTGTGTGAGAGAGAGGTTTAACCGAGAGAAAGAGAGTGTGATAATATCTTGTATCAATGGAGAATTATTTTTCACAGTAATGTGTACGTATATATTGCATTTAAAGAAGTCCAATATTTTGTGAGAGTTTCTCTGTCACACAAATGATATGTTGAGGATAGGGGTGGAAGAATTGTGATGGTGGAGAGAGCGTCCACGTTCTTGTATGATTTGGTTGGTGCTTTTGAAGTGGATATTTTATGGTGTTCAAGCTTAACAAAGTAATTATTTAATTATTTTTATGGAATTTATTTATATTTTCTACTTGCGTTCTTATTCAATTGAAGAATCGAGTTTTATTAGTGTTGAAAGTTGTTCTTGGTAGGGTTAATTCTTTTGCAAAACTTTCTCGAGAGCTAATCCTAGTGTTGTCGAGAATTTCTCTATAGCACACTTGTTTTTGAACCTTTTCTTCTCATTGGACTAGTTCAGAGTAGATACATTAAAGACGCTATATTTCAAAGTAGAGATAAATTGTAACGATTTACTTAATTAAAGACATTTTGACATTCTTAAATCCATCTGACTTTTGTTAAACGACCTTAATATGAACTAAAGTAACATTCTGTGTTGTGCATCTTACATTTTGCGATAGAGTTTTTGCCTAGCAAAACTTTTATTTTCTTAGATTTAATTTTCTTGTTCAATATCGAGAAAATTCAAGAACTTTCTATAATGTACTTTATAAGTGCAAGTTGTTGGTATATGGCTCACATAGGTTACCTCTTTGTCATTCTCTGTCATTTTTGATGGGTTGTACATTTAAGAACCATCTACGAACTTAAGAAAGTTGTCACTCGATGTCGACCATATTAAGTTATCGAGTAGTGTTAGGAATTTTTAGACCAAGCATTATAAAATTCGTAAAAATAATACACGTGCCCTAGAATCAGCTTGGTTTGGGGACCAATCTTGCATATGCCAACAACTTGGATTTGACTAGCAATTGTGTCTCCAAGGTTTTACTTATTTATTCATTGGTCTAATTTGTAATTGGGAAAAAGGACTCAACCCTAATATCAAATATTTTCAAGAATAGCCATTTCCATCCAAACAACACTCTTTTTTGAGGTTAAGTATTGATACATAGTAATCTTGAAATTGGATTATGCCTAAGTTATTTTACCACATAAAAACGGACATAACTAAAAATTGAAACATACCTTTGATTGAGGAATGTCGTTTTCTATTGTAAAGACTGCTCAGGTTAAGAAAAAGAAATGGCCATACGGATCCACATTAATAATCTAGCACCTCGATAAACACTTTGTTCACCTCACCCAAAAAAGGGGACCTTTGAGACATTGCGAGCTAATGGTAGCTCGAGCATGGTAAGACACTGATTTATGCTGGTTTCCAAACCGTAAGCACCTCTTGAAACATTTCCACCACTAGTTCTCTATCCGCGTGTCTTAAAAACATTTCCATTTCATCTCTAACGTCATAAATCTTGCCAAAATCAAACAAATACGTCAAGCACCCTTTCTTCAACTTATCGAGCTCGTAAAGCCAAGCCTCTTGCAACCTCTCGAGGACATTTTCCGAGTTAATATCTTCTAGAAGACTTTCTTCACAAGTATCTTTCAACTCTACAATGTCGTATTTGTTTGCTGCACCCAGCAAAGCCAATCGGTGTTTCCAGAAATCATCTTTGTTTATCTTTCCATAAAAGTAATTGATAAGGGCCATGCAAGACTCTCTCGACATATCTTCCATGTCAACTGTCGACGACTCTTTCTCCTTGAGGTCATGAAGGAACATGCAGTGGAACACCGGGGAACTTGCAGAAAGAATTGCCTTATGAGCTTGTACTGTTCCATCGGCAGTGTTGATGGTGACATCAGCATGAATAGACTCGTCAAGCATGCGAGAGAGACATCTGAGGGAGTTTTGAGTTGCTAGGCATCTGAGGGAGTTTTGGGTTGCAGGATATTGCATCCTACCTTCATTGGGGCGCATAGAATTACCTTCTTCACCCTAATTTCAATAGTAAGATAGGACATGTTCCTTAATATGTAAAATGCTATCCTCAAAATGACAAGCCAAATGTACTTTCCCTACTTTCTAAGTATAATTATGTTAATGTAGACTTATAAGTTCTAACTACAGATAGTATAAAGCAACGTACGTTTAAAGGGCAAATCTTGAGATCCAGAAACTCGACGTCAATCATAAAACGACCTTGAAAGGTAGTTTCAACAGGCCAGACAAAGTCATCACTTGTTCGAAGCAGTCTTTCGTGAACTGCAGAATAAAGCATCATGAATCAATTAGATGATTTTCATGCAGTGCAATTTAATCCACACAGCTAAAATTTACAAGGCATTATGATGTAGGTGTCATAGAGAGAGGCCACAGGCTGACAAGGATAGACAGTGAAGCAGCAGATTAAACATGAATACTTGCAAAAGATAACCAGCTATGAGCTTAAAAGTTGCAATTAGCGATGGCCATGCATTTCACTTTTTGTCTTTTCCTAACAAGCCATATCAATTGATTATGGTTTGTTGCAAGTAAGTCAATAATGTGTGCCCGGTGTATTTTTCTTCCAGCACACAACCAAAACATGCTTCCACACAAATACAACAAGAAGAAAAAAATAAGCTTTTTTCCCAGTGAATTTAGGGTCGGCTACTTTGATCCTTTTCTGCCACTGTTCATTTCATTACTTGATCAACTTGGAAGACCTAAATCAACTAGATCTTTAGCAGCTACCACAGTCATGTTCGTTTTGGTCTTCCCCTCCCTCTTCTAATAAGCACTACCATTTGATGAATTTTGTGAGTGTTGCTGGATGAATTCCGGGAATCAATTGACAGATTGCCTGTAGTTGTATTAAGGACCAACTGAATGCCCAGAATAGAAGGTTCATCGCATCTCTCTAAATGTGGCAATTTCAAATCTGAGAAAAAAGCTGGTCATTCAGAGCAATGAAGGTTAATGAACTTGTAGCAGACTTTTCCAGCCATTCAAGGTGGAGCTTACTTAAAAAGTTGAATGGCCAACATACGAGGTTATAGGGAACATAGTTTGATATTTTCATTCGATAGAAGCATTTAATCAGGCTTCAAGGATCCACAAGGACTAACTTCCTAAAACAGACAGATGGAACACCCTGATCGAAGCCTTAAAAAGAGTGTCGTCCTTATTGAAACTTTGGCCCCTGTTTGGCCCTCATTATTCCCCATTAAATTATAATTCATTTTTCCTCTCTTCTTATCAACCGCACATTCTCCAATAAAATAATATTACACGTAAACCCAAAAAAAATTTCTTCTTCTTTATTCACACATTCTCTAAAAAATTACTATTCTTCTCATTATAACGTGGAATAATGGGGGCTAAAGGGCGCTTAATTCATTTCATGTATTTCATAAAAACGATCCTTAAGGAGATGGCTTGGAGTTTATGTCAAAGAGGAATTAATTTTCTGGAAACAAAGAAAACCATCTTTCTAGAACAACAAAAGTATTTAAAACAGAATAGACTTTATGGATAGGTACACCAAGAATGCATGGAATACATATGTTTCCATCAACAAGTTGTTACACAACAGCCCCACAAAATATTCAGGGATTCCTATCACAAAAACCAACATGATATCAAATGTGGTGTTTGTGGCGAATTCAAGAATGGGTAAAAATGTGAACATGACGTGCTTGCTTTAACAAAAATATGAAAATAAAGAATTAAAATGTAACTGGAACAGGTATGTCAATAACTAAGTTTTGCTGGCCCCCTACTTAATATTATCAAGTATTTAAAATGAGTGATGCACACAGAATAGCTTCGATGTTATTGTCTTTCTCTTAATTCCTAAACATTTAATCCTTTTCTGTGTAGGCATTATTGACTTTTGTATTTCTAGATAATTTGGTAATTAGTACATTTCTGGCACATTTATCATCCTCCTGAATCAAATTGAATATGTCAATATTTTTCAGTTAATTGTTGACGCAGAACGGAAGTTCTAAGTTTACAAATATAAACCCAAACGAGAGATAATTATAATTCACAAGAAAATAAAAGCCTTCAATAATTTAATAATTTATTCAGAAACCAAGAGCCTTTCATAGTCTCTGGAAACCCTAATTTAAGCAAAAAGACCAAAATAGACATCCACTAAATCAAGCAACTAACAATAAAAAATAACGCTAAAACTTTGAGGACCGATAACACGCCTTAAACTGTGAACTTGAGGTTGGAAATAACGTCAAGCGGGGGACCCCCGGTTGGGACGGTATGGAGCACTGAAAGACGTTTCCGAAAACATATTATAATAGAAAATCTGACACCGGTTCAAAAAGTTATGCCCATTTCTTCGGAACAACTCTTTTAACCAATTTTCTGTCAAATTCTTCTTTAAACTCTAACGCCAATTGTCCTATATCAATTGTTTTCAAAATCGGATTGTTGGTGAGGAACATTACGAAACTGTGCAAAGAGTTAAGCAAATTTTACAACGTTACAAAGAGGTTCAGGACATTATAGTTATCCTTGGGTTGGACGAATTATCCGAAGAGGATCACTTAACCATGGCAAGAGTGCGAAAAAATGAGCGCTTCTTATCACAACATTCTTTTGGAGCAGAAGGAAGATAAGTTTTGTCTCAGTTTGGATTGAATCCACTTTCTCCTACCTAATCCAGCTTATCGATTGCTTTAACTTGTCAAGAGGGAAAGAAAGGTTTAAGTGAAAAAATATAATTGGCCTATGCATTCAAGAGAGAATTCCTATTGATTGAGTTGCCTACCCCNGGACGAATTATCCGAAGAGGATCACTTAACCATGGCAAGAGTGCGAAAAAATGAGCGCTTCTTATCACAACATTCTTTTGGAGCAGAAGGAAGATAAGTTTTGTCTCAGTTTGGATTGAATCCACTTTCTCCTACCTAATCCAGCTTATCGATTGCTTTAACTTGTCAAGAGGGAAAGAAAGGTTTAAGTGAAAAAATATAATTGGCCTATGCATTCAAGAGAGAATTCCTATTGATTGAGTTGCCTACCCCGGATCACTCAGGTCACATAATTAAATTCTTTTTCTA
>CAIGRK010089810.1:0-10452 GCA_903798315.1 Fraxinus greggii
TTTTCCAGGAACTGCTGAGAAGAGGAGAAACTGCTACCTGAGCTATTCAGTTTGTTTCTGCATTTCTTGATCTGTAATATATATCGATTCTCAATCTTGAAGAAACGACCTTGGTCATTTTGCGTAGTATATGAAGATTGAAGGTGTTTCAGTATAGATGTACATTCAAATCAAGTAGGTGAAAGGTTATCTGAATTGATTAGCTTAAACGTGAGTTAACATCCAGTGATGGTGTAATCATTTTTCAATATAAATATTTCTCTAGTTCTTATAAAATGTTGCTCCTTGCAGAGAAAAGCTGTTTTTCTCATCCCTTTACTCAAGCCTCTGTAGTTGGATAACTTCTTTTGGATGACTGAAGCAGTAGTTGCACCACTTTGAACTTCATCTGTTAATTATTTTTCTTCATATCTTTTGTCCAGCAAATGTGAATTGGCCAAGAAATTAAGGAACTTATCTTAAATTTTTAGAACACCACGAACTTATTTTTCATGTTTGTAGGAAATGTTATCAGTTTAGTTTCCAAATAGAGGGCTGGAAAGGGGGGAAATGTTATAGGAATTGTGTGGTGAAAAAATCCATACAATGTTAAAAGGCCAACTTTAGATATCAGTTATTTGACTTTCATGTGTTCTGGTATTGAGTGTTGCATTTAACTAATATGAGAAACGTGCACGGGTCCAGAAAAATGTGGGAAAACTAAAAAGTAAAAGAAAGTAGTGTGTACATTCTATGGATTATATTTTGCCTTACATTGTGTGAAAATTCAAAAAATATTGGACGATAAAATATGTTTTTTTTTAAAAAAAAAAACTATTGAATCATGTGTCAGCACATGACACAATATCAAAAATAATGTAAAACAAAATATACATATTTAAAGTAAAAAAGCAAGTGTGAAACTGATTTAATAAATCTCCTATTACCATAAGACGTCTATTTATGTTTTGTTGTCATTGTGAGGACTTATTTAGAAAGTTTGTATTAGAGGATGCTATTGAACTTATTAATTCAAAATCGAATGTGACACAACAAACCTGTCGCAAGTTTTATTGTCGATTCAACGGGACGTACCAAACCTGTCAATTCAGTGTCTATTTATGAATGTTACTGAAATTAAAATTGTTGAAATAAATGTCCTATATCGCGAGGGACAATCAAATGAATGTAATCACGATGTGAGATAAGTAACACCAATAGTAAAACATACTATATTAGCAAATACAATGCTCTGTCAAAGGCATACTATATAACCATTGAAGAAATTTCTTTAAATTGTACAGGGAAGTGCAACAAATTCATTGAAATCCAAAGAATCGTGAACTTACACCATTTTTTTGTAGTCCAACTCCGACAGATTTTAAAGAGGCGAGCTAGATGGAGATAGAACTCGAGGTACTCGAATATCATTATTTAGTGTGTGCTGGACTTCCTAGATGCATGAAACACAAGCGTGAATTATAGAACCACCACCTACCCAGTTGGTTTCCTCTTTCTCCCAAGAAGAGGGGCTATCTGGAGTCGAGGTCCACCCATCCGCCATTTTTTAAATGCAGCTATTGAAGATTGACCAGCCTCGTACACTTCAAAATAAATAACCATGAAGAACGGATATCTATAAAAAAAATTGGATATATAATACACACAAGCATCATTTACAGGTTCTACAAACTTACATTTAGCTTCTTCATTGGTTAGAAGTGTCAAGTATTTGGGAGCCACGGTCAATGTCAAGGTGTGGGCCTTGATCAGGACTTCCTTGTATCTGATCCGAAATGCAACGAGAAGGAACGGCCCAATCGTTTTGTCACCGATACTGCTCATTAAAAAAAAAATGTAAGCTCAATGTTAACTCTATAACGAATAACTTATGGTTATTTAATTATAACAATTTCGATTAAGATGCTTATAAACCATTCATATCCAGAATTGTAGGATAGAAAAGGATCGAGGGAAGAAAGCTATCCCAAAAGATTCAGTTCCCCTTATTCTAAATGCATCATACTACTGCCGCTGCGGTGCATCAAGAAATTTTACGTCTGGACAATCACAAAATACTATATCTACTGTGATACTAGAACACATTAGGGGATGGTGCAAACACAGCAGTGTCTCCATGAACAGCAAACAATTCCCCATACAATTCTCTACTGTGTGACAATATAATAAACTAGGCAAATGTGCGTTACCATGACAACAGGTAACATGAACAAAAGAAGCTAGTTTCTGCTTGCATCAATACAGAAGTGTTAGCATTTAGGAACAAAGAGCTTGGAAAAGCCTTTATCTTATAGGAACTAAGTAATATTCAAATGAAAGATTCCAGGCAAACAAGGAAGGAGTCCAGTTGGGCAGAACAATATAAGAGGAGATTACATGAGAATATACCATTCTTCTTGATTTCAAAATTTAACAATCAAGAGAAATTTGTTATTAGTTTTGTATCAGGTTCCATTTTGCTGAACATGCCATATTCCTACCACTACAAAATGTGTAACAATGAAGTTTCACTGTCTCTTATGTACTATTAGTTAGGCCTAAGCAGCCTCTGGCACTTTGCGCTACAAGTGCAACCAGGGTTTTATTCAGATAAAGCATTAGATGCAGTCATGCAGATACATTCATACTAATTTCGGTCCCTGGGAGATAACACGCTTATTGATACTTATAATACCAAATATTACATGGTTTTGCCATATTTATATTGAATTGCTAAACAAAGAGAGAATTAAGCTTTATGTTACTGAATTTGGTTCTTTTTTCCCTTTTGTCGTGTGTCAGGGTGGATGATTTTGCACACTATCAAGTGACATGTTGGAAAACACCAGAGTAGATTGAATGCCTCCAGGATACACCTAGGCATTCAAGACGTCAAAGTTGAAGAAACTTACAGTGGTGCAATCTTGCATCCTAATTCATAAAAATATGGACATCTACTTCTTAGATCCACGTGTGCAGCATCAGCCCCTATTTCATCCCGTGTTTTGGATCTGGAAAACAAAACATAAGAAAATAATCAACACTTCATAACGCAAGAAACAGATATACAAGAAAATAAACTAGTGAACTAGTAATTTTACCGTGAGATGTAGTACAGTAATAAAATTCAAAATAAGTAAGCTCGGTGCTCACACATTGATCTTGTTAAACAAGGTAGAAATTCACGATAGTTCTTTTGTGGTAGATGAAAAGTAAATCATCAAGCCCCTTGTCACCCAGTATATGATGATATCATGGTCAACATGTACGATAAAGTAGCAAACCAGAAATAGCCAAACTCATTTTCACCTAATTATTGCAATAAAGATATGCAAGTTGAGCTATTAAGTTTCCTTGATATAAGAAGGAAAATTCTACAAACAATTTCATTAAGGTTCCATTTAGGATCTTAAATTCAAAGAAACTACACAGGAAAAGCACTTAAAAACAAATTTACCTCATGCCTCACCCACTTCAGTAAAATTTTGAAGTGAAGGCATTGCAATGAAAGTTTATCAATGTGTAGAGGAAGTTATGGAATATTCTAAAATTAATTTTTTTCAATCGTTTGGTTTTTTTCATTTTTCTTCTTGCTTCCTATGTAATGAACCAAGATAATATTTTCTTCACGTTCTCTGATTTCTATAGAATATGTTTAGGGTATGTTTGCATATGCATAGACGGGTCATCTAGTTAGTTCTTCATTCAGTTTATTCATGAAAAAAAAAAGAAGGCACAGAAATATAAGGTATGGCTAATATGGTCTTACTCTTTGTCAAAACATGGTGGAACCCTGATGGAGACGAGTTGCCTCAAATACAACTCACGAACCAGCCAGAAGGGCAATTCTACTTTCGATCCAGCTTCCACCTGAAATGGGTAAAAAGGGCCATGAATTAGCCAATGAATACTAGTTGAAGTCATTTAAAAAAAAAAAGAATAGCCTACTTTCCACCAGCTTAGATTGCTGTTTGAAGAGGTAACGTGACCACCTCTCCCAGAAAATGGAAGCTTTGGCTCAAAATGTACCTTATTTGTATCATCGCTAGAGTCAAAAAGCCCAACCCCATTTGCAGCGTGTTGAAATACAGCTGGAACAAGCTAACATAAGAGTAAAATTCAAAAATCAGTACCACAACTCTCAAACTTAAATTACATAGGCATGCTTCTATTCAAGCATTCACCTCTTCTTCTGCCAATATATCGTCAACATCATAATATTTTGCCATTCTGAGTGGAAAACTCGAGCTTAGTATCTATCAACTTTATCAGTTTCCCAAACCTGCAATCTGTTGACAGCTGAAATCATGTAACTGAACTGTAAAATGCAGATGTATAGCGCGCGCACTCGATTTCCGAGTTTTAAGAAATATATGCATCAACTTATTTAAGCACGTATTATTAATATTCTTGCACATATGTGTATACATGATCTAAACTTGTTAAAAGACTAAAGACTAAAACTAATCTCAGTTTGTAAAGCATTATAACAAGAATTTAACCATAAAAAAAAAAGGAAATAAAGATACGTTAATAACACATCATACATACACTGATCCATGCGTAAAAATGAGAGCAATAACCTCACAAACACAAAAAGGGAAGGAGCACGGCGTTGAAATATAAAATCGAGAGCAAGGGAAGAGCTAGAAGAATGTAGAATATGCTGGAATGGAGGCTGCTGCCACTTGCTGCAAGGAGTTAGAATAGATTCCAAAATTCAGTTGTAGTGCTAATGTATTAACAGATTTTATTTTTATTTTTTTGTTTTGCCACCTGTACAAAGTTGTTATAAGTTGTGTATATATATTCTTGTAACCTCCTTCCCAATTCATATAATGAAAGCACAGCATAATGTTTTCTTCTGTTTCTTCTATTCAGAATTTAATTCAGCATTGTTCTTGTTTAATTGATAAGCAATCAGTTAGTTCCTTTTGTTATATGGCATCAGAGCTAGCATGGCCGATAATGATGGCACTACCATTACTAATACAAGTCAGAATCCAACATTAACTCAAAATTCAAATCCAAATCCAAACTCTCATGATCCATCCCTTCCCAACAGTCTATCTTGCATTGGTGCAAATGAGAATTCAGGAGCATTGCTAGCAACACGGATGCTTGATTCTAGTAATTATCATTCTTAGGCAAGATCTATGAAAAGAGCTCTTCGAATCAAAAACAAACTTGGGTTTATTGATGGAAGCCTTTGTGAGCCTGTTGATATCGATAGTCCATTGATGGAACATTGACTTAGATGTAACGATACAGTTATCGCCTGGTTGCAAAACACCACGACAGTAGACATTTAAGGCCAACAGGCTATATGCTGAAACAGAACACCAATTGTGGCTGGAATTGGAACAGCGTCTAGCTCAACAAAATGCTCCTAGGATCTATGAGGTCAAGCAGGGAATCACAACACTAATGCAGGGACAAGACACGGTGAATACTTATTTTTCAAAGCTGAAAACAATTCTTGTTGAGCTGATGAACTATGAGTCTATTCCCAACTGCGCATGTGGAGGATCGCAAACGGTGGTTAGCAACCAAGAAAGGGATTGGGTGATGAAGTTTCTTATGGGACTAAATGATTCTTACAAAAGTCTCAAGGCTCAAGTTCTACTGATCAAACCATTTCCTAAATTGAATAAAGTATATTCCATAATTCAACAGGAGGAGAAGAGAAGAGACATTTCTGCTAATATACCTACCACTGAAAGAATGGCACCAATGACAAGGAGGAGTACTCTGAGAGAAACAAAGAAAAGAAATCTGAGACTTCAGAAGAAGTATTTCTGCACCTTTTGCAAGATCTCTGGCCACTCACTAGAAAGGTGTTTTAAGGCTAATAAGGATAAACCGGTGTGCACACACTGCCAAATGCCAGGTCACACCATTAGTAGTTGTTTTAAACTTCATGGATATCCCCCAGGTCACCAACTCAATGGAAAGGCACAGACAAATGCTATTTTTACTGATCAGAATGCTGCACCTATGAGGCTTGCACAGGAGCAAATTGGTGACATAAACCAAGTTGTTTTGACTCGAGCAGTATGCTCAGATAATGGCCTTGCTCAAGCCACAAACCAATCAATCTCATTCACTTTCTGCTAGTCACGTTCTGAACTCTCCCTCTACCAAACACAGACGCACCTAAGATTTTTGATACTTATATGTGTTTATCTACTCATAATTCTAAAAACAAAGCCACTTCATCTGTATCTGGAATATAGATACCGGAGCTACAGACCATAAGGTCTGTTCAATTTCATTTTTCACAAACATTAAGTCTAAAATCTCTCAGTCAATTATCCTAACTAATGGAGATGTGACACTTGCAACTCATATAAGAGATGTTAGAATCACAGACGATTTATTTCTCCATGATGTCTTATGTGGTCCATCATTCTCATTTAATCTCATATCTGCCAAGAAACTTGCTCAAACATCCAAATGTTATCTCATTTTTTCTTCTGATCTGTGTTATCTACAGGACCTTTCAACTTGGAGGACGATTGGTCTAGGTGAAGTGAGGCAAGGCTTGTATCATCTGGTGCATAATAAATTCTCCCCTGCAAGTCAGATTCATGATTTACCAAAGTTCACCAATCAAGCCATTATATCTACTGCTATCAGCTAAGAAAATTTTGATCTATGGCATTTCAGATTAGATCATCCCTAAGATCCCAGGTTACATTTAACCAATTTACATCATGATCCTAATTCAAAACGCACCAAAAAGCCTTGTTCCATTTGTCCCTTTGCTAAGCTACATAGGCAACCTTTCAATGCTAGTCACCACAAATCAAAGAATTGTAATGATCTCATTCATTGTGACCTGTTGGGACCTTGTACTGACATTGCTTATGATGGATCAAAGTATTTTCTTACCATTGTTGATGACTACAGCCGGTTGACTTGGACTTATTTAATAAAATTGAAATATGATGCTTCAATTACCTTGCAAAATTTTTATACAATGATTGAAACACAATTTGGTTCCAAAATTAAGATCATTAGAACTAATAATGGAGGGGAATTTGATTTGAGACAATTCTATTCTAAAAATGGTATTATACGTCAAACTTCATGTGTAGAAACTCCTTAGCAAAATGCAGTGGTTGAAAGAAAGCATCAACATATTCTAAATGTAGCTAGGGCACTAAAGTTTCAAAGCGGGTTACCTATATTGTATTGGAATGATTTTATTTTAACTGCGATCTTCCTAATAAATAGGACACCCACTCCTATTCTAGACGACAAGACACCCTTTGAAGTTCTTTTCAAAACCAAACCAGTCTATTCTAATCTGAAGGTGTTTGGTTGCCTTGCATTTGCTACCACACTTGCACACAACAGACACAAGTTTGATTCGAGGGGAAGGTGTATTTTCTTAGGATATCCTTTTGGAACCAAATGATACAAACTGCTTGATTTGGAAACTAACAAGACTTTTATATCAAGAAATGTGGTATTCCATAAAAACATTTTTCCCTACAAAAGCTGCAAAATCCAAGACCATAATGATGTTTCAAAACTTACTCATAAGCTGCCAATTCCTACCAACTTGGCCTATCCTGACCAAGTAACATTAACCTAGATTATTCTGCCAGTTCTAATTCTCAGCCACAGATGGAATCAACATAAGATTCTAATCAAAATATGGAGTTTTCAAAAATCAATCAACCCCCTAATGAATTGGAGTCATCACCTGAATATCCCTCGAAAGTCTGACAGAAATAGAAGAACACCTGCCTACTTACAAGATTTCATTTGCCAGCAAGCATCCTCGCTCACTCTCAAGAGTCCAACAAGAAGAGAGGCACTGTGACTTCAGGTACCCCCTTTCACTTGTGTGCAACACTTTCAAGTCACAAATTGTCTAACAAGTGTAGAGTCTTTGCCTCATTCATACTTACACATCCAAAACCATCTACTTACCAAGAAGCTGTCAAATCCCCTGAATGGTGCTAAGCTATGCAGGATGAAATATATACTCTTGAGCTAAACAAGACCTGGACTATAACTGATTTGCCATCTGGAAAGGTTCCTATAGGGTGCAGATGGGTTTATAAGGTAAAGTTCAATGCTGATGGAACAATTGAGAGGTAATAAAGCAAGGATAGTGGCAAAAGGATACACTCAGTTGGAAGGAATAGATTACCACGAGACTTTCTCACCTGTGGCGAAGTTAGTAACTGTAAGAACATTGCTTGCAGTGGCAGCTGTAAAGGGTCGGTATCTACATCAATTTGATGTAAACAATGCATTTTTACAAGGAGACTTAAAAGAAGAAGTCTCTACGCAAATCCCTCCTGGTTATTCTGTTAATGGAGCTTCGAAAGTTTGCAAACTCAACAAAAGTTTATATAGTTTAAAGCATGCACCTCGTCAATGGTACTCAATGCTGTCATTTTTTATCATTGAACAGGGCTTTCATCAATCTAAGGCAGACTACAGTTTGTTCACAGGAAGCACGAATGATTCTTTTAAAGCGATACTGGTTTGTGTTGATGACATAATAATGGCAGGTGATAATATAGAAGTTATCAATTCCCTTAAAGGCTTGCTTGATGATAAGTTTAAGATTAAGGATTTGGGGAACTTGAAATGCTTTCTTGGGATAGAGGTAGCTAGATCGACGAAAGGAATTCAAATTTGCCAAAGAAAATATGCGCTAAATATTCTAGCAGATTCAGGTACCATTGGAGTCAACCTAGCCAAAATCCCACTTGATCAAAATACCAAGCTGTCCAAAGATGAAGGAGAGGCTCTTTCCGATCCAGCACCATATAGAAGATTAGTGGGAAGATTACTCTACTTGGCGATCACCAAACCTGATCTATCATACTCAGTGCATTTGTTGAGTCAGTACATGCAAAATCCTAGAACATCGCACATGAATGTTGCATAGAAGGTGCTCAGATACATCAAGAGAGCACCAGGCCTAGGATTGTTTTTCTCCTCATCCTCAAGTTTACAATTTAAAGCCTACACTGATTCAGATTGGGGGGGATGTCCAGATTCTAGGAGATCAATAACAGGATATTGTGTCTTTATTTATTCTTCACTAATATCTTGGAGATCCAAGAAGCAAAACACCGTTTCTATATCATCAGCAAAAGCGGAATACAGGGCTATGGCAGCTGCTTGTTGTGAGCTAACGTGGCTTAGATATGTTCTCAACGATTTACAAATTCCACACCTACAACCAGCTAAATTGTTTTGTGATAATCAAACTGTCTTACACATTGAGGTTAATCCAGTGTTCCATGAAAGAACGAAGCACATTGAATTGGATTGTCATCCAGTGTGTGACAAGATACAAGAAGGAAGCATAATAACGAGATATGTGAGGAGTGGCTCGCAAATTGCTACATTTTTACTAAACCCCTATGTTCAGACATCTTTTATTCACATTTATCCAAGATGGGAGTAGAAAACATCTACTCGGCATCTTGAAGGGGGCTGTTGAAATTGAGTCCAATAGGAGCATGAATTAACAACAAATCTTCAACGAGAATTCAAAGTATTTTGTAAATAGAAAGTGGAGATATTCGTTTAGAATCTCACTCTAACTTCCAAATTACAGAAAAGTCGCTTCAACTATAATCAAACGCATATTTCAGCAAATTAAAGATGCCTAAAATTCTAATTACACTAAGATGAAGATATTGCAATTTATTGTTAAGATGACACAGCAAAATTACTGATTTCGGATCCAGAATTCCATGAAATTAAGATATTATTGAACTAACCCAACAATATCAAACAAAAAGTCGACAATAATTTTTGATAATTGAAAGAAACATCATAAAATGGTAAATGTCAATATTAAAACACAGAAAAAAATTGCAAGAAAGAAATAGGTAAGAACACTTCCAATTACCAAATTGCCGGTTTGTAATGTGAGCTTGAGAGTGAATATCGCAGAATCTGAATTTAAAATTTTGAGGGAACAACCGCGGTTAGGGGGAGTGTTTCAATTGAAATGTTGGGAAAGGCCAAAAGAATAACAATTCTTCAAAAATTATGTAGCTCCGCCATAGCAAGCAGATGTGAATCCAGATAGAAGGAGAAGCGGGAATGTTGAATCTATGCCCTAAAGGCGGGAACACGCTAATATCGTCAAATAGTCTGAATTTATTTATTTTTCTTTTTTTATAAATTGCTATTCAAATCTTGTTTGGGAGGGATTTTAATCGGATTAAAATTGAAAATATAGTTTTTATTGGATCTCATTTGTCTAATAAAAGTCATCAATAACAGCTAATTTTTTAATTTTAATTCGATTAAAATCTCTCCCAAACAAACTTTCTGTGACAAACAGGTGACTTTTCAAATCTATGAATTTGAATTATCGTATATTCTTTGATCACGTTTTGAGCTATTGAATATATCATATATCACTAAGGGTCCGTTTGATTGCAAAGGTGAAAATTGGTAGAAAGAAAATATTTTACAGGAAAT
>CAIGRK010089878.1:0-17367 GCA_903798315.1 Fraxinus greggii
TGAAAGTACTTAGACTTTTACGAAACATTCGATAAGGACATTATCTATTTAAATGAATAGAATTATGAAAGAGTTGATGAACTTTGAGTTCAAGTATAACCCAAAAATGTGTGAGTTAACGTTAAATGTTTGCGAACTTATATGAAACGTTCAAGGCAATGTACATTAATTTCTATTTGAGAAAATGTGGGGGTAACTTAGTTTAAAAGTTACATTTACTTATACTTTATAGTCATAGAAGAATCTCTATGAAGTAAAAATTAAAAGCTACATTTACTTATACTTTATAGTCATAGAAGAATGTCTTTGAAGTAAAAATGTAGAACACCCTTATATAATAAAGATGATAAACACTAAGTTTAAAGTGGATGAAATGTGTTGAAAGCAAATTATGGCGTTTGTTTGGATATGTAAATTGGAATATTTGAAAAATATTCATAAATACATTGTAATAGTTTAATATTGAATATTGAATACCCATGATTCTGAAATCCACTAGTAAATATGATTGATTAGTGTAGTATTTGATAGAAATCTTCCAACCGTGATTAGAAATTGATAAAGCTTTAGATAAAGATGCATATAGTTTTGAAAGAGGATTTCTTAATGGGTTACAATTTGTATATATTAAATGAATCGATCGTTGGCTAGCTATATTTGATGATATACTAAGTCATCTGTAATGGAAAATCTAGACATAGGAGTCTAAGGCATGAGTATGTGTCTAAGGCATGAGTATGTAAGGAAGTTAATAAAGCATGAAATAATTTCTCTGACATTTGTTAAGCATAGTAAGAACTTAGCGGATCTGTTTACTAAACCTCTCACGAGAGAGTTAGTAAGATTAACATCAAGTATGATGGGGTAGAAACTCCTTAATTAAATCCACCAATGATAGCCACCCTACCAAAAATATACTAAACAAGTATATTTAGGTTCAATGGGTAATAACAAGTCATTCGATAAGTGGATGGATCTCAACACTATTAAATTTATTAAACCATATCTTCAGTAAATAGTGTTGGTTGCTACTATTGGAGGGATGAGTTAAATAAAATTTTTTAATGAAGTTCAGTACGGAGTACAAATATTTCTAAAAGTAACAAAGATACTAGAAGAACTTCACCTAAATAAACTTCGAGGTGGTGCCGCCTCAATAGAGAGTTAGAGTTTTTCTCTTAAAAGTTTATTGAAAATGATGAGCGCAAGGTCATATTAGCGCTAAGCGAGATTGAGGAACTTGAGAACGCGTAATACTTGTGTGTATGTGTTCTTATTGGTATTGTCATATGGACTAATTGGTNAAGTATCTCTAAAAGTAACAAAGATACTGAAAGAACTTTACCTAAACAAATTTCGAGGTGTTGCCGCCTCAATAGAGAGTTAGAGTTTTTCTCTTAAAAGTTTGTTGAAAATGATGAGCGCAAGGTCATATTAGCGCTAAGCGAGATTGAGGAACTTGAGAACGCGTAATACTTGTGTGTATGTGTTCTTATTGGTATTGTCATATGGACTAATTGGTTCAAAACTTTCATGCTAGCTTTAATTCCGACTTTACTTTGTTTGAATTGCACTATGGTTAGATTCAAATCGAAAGATATCCAAAATTTATGTATGAGTATTATATATTTTGAATATGAGATTTTATTCAATTTTGAACAAGTGGGAGAATGTTGAAATTTTTTTCAAAATTAATAAAATTGGATTTGGAGGCCAAAAGTATATACTATGTGACCTCATAGTTCGTCTGGAATGTGGTCGCACGTAGACCTGCAGCGATTTCAAGCCCTATAGACGATTCTTCTTTGCGATCGCATAGGGTTGTTCTATGCGGTCACATAGAACAAAAAAAGTAGCCATTAGGCCGGCTTTTTTGTTTGAAACTTTTCAAGTATTTTTGGCGACACTTCGTGGTAATGATGGAGATCTATAAATAGATGTTTTGTGATCAATGCCAAACATATTGAAAATAATATAGAAATCCATTGAAATCATATTCCATTCCAAATGTAAAATATTATTTTAATTCATATTAAAAAATTCCTCCTTGTGTTCTTGAAGTTTTGGTAGAAAACACTAAGTGTTTAAGTGTTTTTCTATTACAAGATTTGATGAATCCTACAAACTATTTGCCAAAAAACCTTTAAGAACCAAAATTCAATCCGAGAGGGGGGAAATATCGGTTGAAGATATCATTTCATGTTTAAGCCTTTTTTTATTGTTCTTTGAAGTTCTTGATTACATTCTTTTGTTTCTTCTTCAACCCCTTCAAGTGAAATCAATATTTTCCAACATATTCAGACATTCTATTCCAATGTAAGGAAAAATCAAGAAATCAGTACTGTGGTTTTAGCTCTATAGCTCTGTTGTCATGTTAATATTCAACACTTAAAATGAAGTAAATTCATTTTCAACATTTCGATATGGTTGTACAGTCTTTTGATGATAAAAAAATCTTTGTTAGATAACCATGTTGGTTTGTATTTTCATCTTTATTTAATGTAAAATTTATCCCTTAACATGTTCCGCAAGATAATGACTCATTTGAGCAAACTGATCTTAAAATTCGCATACTCATTTTTAAAATTTTATTCGGATCAAATTTTATCGTTGAAACTTAGTAGACTCAAATATCATATTAATACTTGAATTTCTATCTTAAAAAGTCAACTTTATTGAGAAAATTGGTCCAAACCCTTATATGTTGGTCTATATTTTTATCTTTATACAATGTCGAATTTATTCCTTAATACTTCGTATATTTGAATTTTAAAGTTACAATTTTTTTCGGGAAAATTGCAACAGCCATCGAACCTTTCGTTTAGTAGCAGACTTTGTCCAAACATTTCATTTATGCCACCCACGGTACCAAACTTTTCCAAAACTCGCAGCTGGAGTCCAGTTTAATAGAAACTGTTAGTCTGACCGTTAGCTGACCGAAAAATTGACATTGCCCATAATTTTGACTAATTTTACAAGGTTAAAATGGTAAATTTACATTTTGCAACATAAAAACACAATTATAATATATTAATAATCAAATAAGAAAAATTAAAAACACCACTCATCACCATCCGCTTCTTCCCCACCACTTGCGGCTGCTGTCGGCTCCACCGCTACCACCACCCCACATCGATGACACCACTTCTTCCACCACCACTCCGCCACTCATCAAACGATAAGCATAAGCCCTAATCTCTCTGTAACTGTATCTCGACTCTCTGATTCTCTCAAATCTCTTCCCTTTTTTCCACTATCCCGTTCCAATCCAAATCAAATCTCATAACTTCTATATCTCAACTCTCTAATCTGACGGCCTCTTTGTTGCCCTTGCGACTCGTCATCTTGCTGTGCGCCGGTGCCAAAAAGAGCGACCTTGTAGAGTAACAATTTCGTTGTAGTCAATCTAATACTGACACAATTTCTTTTTAGTTGTGGATTTCGTCACGACTGAATCATGTGATTATCAAACTTACTAAATTTAAAGCCTAAGGTATGTATTTTGCGTTCTAGATTAATGCCTTATCTTCTTTTCTTTTTTGTTTTAGTTATGATAATGAGTGGATTGAGAAATGATGAATGAAACCACGATTTGTGCTATTGGTGAGCGGTGGAATAGTGGTGGCGCTGGGGCATGTGGTTATCGCTAGTAGTTTTAGGGTAAGGAGTTTGGGGAAGAAAGGGATGGTGGTGGGTGGTGTGTTTGATTTTTCTTATTTAATTATTAATATATTATAATTGTGTTTTTTGGTGAAAAATGTAAATTTACCATTTTAACCTTGTTAAATTAGTCAAAATCACGGGCAATGTCAAATTTTCGGTCAACTAACGGTCAAATCAACAGTTTCTGTTAAACTGGACTCCAGCTGCGAGTTTTTGAAATGTTTGATACCATGTGTGGCACAAATGAAATATTTGGACAAAATCTGCTACTAAACAAAATGTTTGATACAGATGTTGCAATTATCCATTTAGGTTTTATTTTGATACAATCTAAATAAAATACAATTACTTTTATACTAGTATGCATGTTATGTTAATGTCAAATGGTCCTTAAAAAATTCCAAGTCCACACGTGAAAGAAAAAGAATTAGCCCCCGTTTGGAAGGGATTAAAATTTAAGTCAAAATTAACATTTAGCCCATGTTTGGGCTCCATTTTACCAAGGAAATGCATTTTGAAATAGTAAAAAGTTGAAAAATAAGGAAAAAGTTTTGGATTTGCATGTAAAATTATTTTATGAGAGAATGTGTGGTTGAAAATGAGTGTTAAAAAAATAAATTTTGAAAATAACGAGGCTCAACTAGGGCTTAATTTTAATTACATACTTCGTGAGATTTATTGATTTTCAATCATATATTTTATCAACTTTTATAAAAATTATATTAAAAAACTAATTTCAATCCGCATCAAAGTTAAGTTTAAAATAAATAATATTTATTTTAAACTTTAATAAAAAAAAATAAACCTTACCCTGCTCTTTCATCAATTTTCCCGAACAAATTGAGAAAATAAACATTATTTATGACGTCGACTGCTTTTCGTCATCTTGCCCAAGTACAATTTGCACAAGATTATGATAAATTTATGGAATATTCTTGGAAGGAGGACGCGGTGTTTCTGACTCCGAAATTCGTCACCGTGTGTGGTGGGCTCTGTCTGCATTAGCTCACCAATTGCTAAATCACCATTTATAAATTCATGTTCACTTTTTACTGTTTCAAAATGTTAACTATGGCGCGGCAAATAATAAACCATGGTTTGATTACCATAACCCACCCTCTTTTAGCAGCCCTATAAATTCCCACTCTCATGACTGGGATTGCTTAGTGAAGTAGAGAGAGAGAGAGAAAGAGAGAGAGAGAGAGAGAGAGGCAATTATTACTTTACTAATTGAGGTTTTTTCCCCCTTTCCTTGTTATCAAATATTGCCAATCACTCTATTAATTACTTTTTATTTTTTATTTTTTGGTTATACTGATTGGATGCTATATTTGATCAGTTGAGAAAATGATTTGAAGAAGAGAAGGCACGTATACTACTACTAGAGGTTTGATTTAATTTAGTAGTTTGCCCTATTTCTGTGAATCATTAATTTTGTTTCTCTCAATTCTTTTGGATGATTTTAATTTATGGGTTTTTGTTATGCTTATTGATGCTTCATTTTCTTGATGTTTGATTGATTCTTGTTGCATCATACTTTCCATTTTCTTGTGATTGGGTCTTTCATTGTGTATTGTCATTTGAGAGCTGTTCATATGCATCATAATCTTGAATTCTTTCGGTCGACCCTTTTTTGTTTATAGGTTCTTATCAAATATGGAAATTATACTGATATTGACCTTATTTGATCTATTCTATCAGCAAATTGTGATGCTATTTGTAGTTATGAAGCCCAAAGATGATTACATTGAATCCAAATTTATTTTGTGCCGGGTGATCCAATTCTTGTCAAGTCCTCAAGTCAATATGAGTCAATGGTTGCACGATAAAAGTAGTATTAACCATTCAGAATTATAAAACATTGGCTCTAGGAATGAATGCACTCTCTTCTATTGTACTTATTTATTTTTTATCACTTTGTCCAATTTCATTCTTACTTACATATACATACAGAAGCGTAGATTGCTAACATGCATACATGCCCATATACATATATAGATCCATACCCATGTGAGCATGCCTACTAGCTAGTACATGTATGTTTGTGTGTAAAATTGTAATATTCTGTGTGCATAGAGTCGCAACTTATTATGTGTTTGTGGATATTTTATATTCGTCATATGAGCTACTGGCTCAAGGTATGTATTTGCTTAATCTTTAGTCCAAGGCTACCGGCAGTATATGCAGTGTGGACAAATTATTATAATAAACCCACTTTGAAAAATCGACTCTTCAGTCTACTGCACAAACTTCTGATAGTATAGTTTCGTGGTTTTATTAGTCTAGTAGTAATTATTTTTTATGCTAATGATTTCTGGTGTCTTTCTTCACTATTTTATAAAATTCTCAGCATGTATTATGAGACAACTTAAATTTAAGGCAACAATTTTCATTAAAATATTAAAGAGGGATATTAAACATCCTGAATATGTTCATCTATACATTTGCTTATCTATGTAAAAGTTAATATCTGGAATTTAAAGTTGTCTACTTTTGTTATACTTAGTTGCATTCTGATTTAGTACATTATGTTTTTTATCGGTCCAGATAATATGCTAAAGTTTTCTTGGTCTGTCCTCCAATGCCTTCCCCACTCTTTGAAATTGGTTTGAGTGATGAACAGATCATTTTGTCACTTTATGAGTACATATGTGGATCCCCTCTTACAAGTAACATGATATCAGTTCAACTCGACATAGCTATTGGGAAAATTATAATAATATAAAAGTAACAAAATAATTAGGAGAGGCAAACATTAACAATTGGATCAAAAGGCTAGTAACTTGCATAGAGATGCAAAACATGTACTCCCATGTAAGGAAAAATCAAGAAATCAGTACTTTTGTTATAGCACTACTGACATTTAGTTTTCAACATTTAAAAGGAGTAAATTTATTTTCAACATTTCATTATAGTTAGTATCTCAATGATAAAATTCTTGTCAAATCATCATGTGGCCCTGGTATATTTGACTTTCAAAGTTAGGATTTATTTTCCGACTTGGATTAGTTTTAAATTTTTTGAAGTGAGACGTATTTCAATTAGGCCGCTTTTGAAATTTAATCAAAGTTTGAAATTTTTGGTTATTCAGAACTGATTGTAGAGTTATAATAAAAGATCGAGAACTAACTTTATATGTATAAAAGCTAACATCCCTTGCTGCTAGAACTATAAGTTAGCAAAGGTGCAATATTTCCCTACCATTTTATCTAATCCAAGATACAATCTAATAACAATACTATGAATTTTATACTAATATGCAACAACAATTTTCATTTAACTTGAATATTAAAGAGATATAAAAACATCCACTCAATATGTTCATTACTGAATATCTTCATCAATATATTTGCTTATCTATGTAAAAGTTAACGTCTGGAATTTAAAGTTGTCTACTTTAGTTATACTTAGCTGCATTCTGATTTAAACCCTTATATTTTTTATTTCCAGATAAGGCGCTACAATTTTCTTGCTCTTCATTGAATTGGATTCTCCATGTGTCCTCCAATACCTTCTCCACTTTCTGAAATTGGTTCGAGTGATGTACAAATCATTTTATCACTTGATGAGTACTTATGTGGGTCCCCTCTTCCAAACAACGTGATAGCAGATCTAGACCCATACCAGTACAATCCCTCAAATTTACCAGGTTAGTTTGAAGTTCCCATCTTTTGCAGTTATGTTATACATTTTTCGTTCTCTCTTAGTGAACTTTTGTCCGGGTTGGATAAAGTTCCCAGTTATGTCTCTCACATGACCGTCAGGTTGTGAGTCTGCAATTGTTTACGAGATTTGAAAGTTACTCTCAACTTTGTTGTCACAAACTAGTTTTGGTAGGTTAGATTACTGAGAAGCTTAGATGTCTATTCCACCTGCAAAATAATAAAAATTCAAACACAGTTTAGGAATGTTACAACCCTCTCACATTCCAAGAGTGTGAGAATCTAAATTTTTGACAAACATTTTTAGGATACAAATCAATGAGAATTTCATTTTATGCATTTTAGTCGAGTACTTCTCTAGAAGGAGTTGAAAAGTGAAAATCAGAATATATTAAACTCAATATATCTGTAAATTTCATTGATTCAGTCAGAAGCATTCTTGATTCACCTTGGTATCATAGATCTTTTTAAAATTGTTTTCTCTATTAACTCAGAAATGGATTTCCGTGTACACATATCAATAAAGGTAAAAAAGTTAATTTTCTCTGATGAATCAGATGAGTTAATTTTCTTCTGATGAATCAGATAACTTTCTTATGTTCTATTTTCACATGAACTTTGAGGACACCTGGTCATTGACTTGGTACTCATTAGAACATGGATTATTTAATGTGCATTCTTGCAATTTAGCCATGATAACTACATTCTTAATTACTTACTTCAAAAATCTGGGTATATGCAGATGGAATTTGGTACCTCATTCATTCAAATGAGAGAAAAGAGACAGCCTTTGGATTTTGGAAAGCCAAAGGAGAAACTCATGAGATATATTTGAATTCTGAATTAAGTGGTTGGAGAACTACTCTTGAATTTTTTGAAGGTGAAGCCCCTAATGGACGAAAAACTTGTTGGCTTATGCAAGAGTACAGGATAGCACAAAAGGGATTATGTCATAAAACCGAGCCAAAGGTATTAGCTGCAACTTGCTGGCATTAGTCGATTCCTTAACATCTTCTATACATCATCTCCAACCTTACCAGTCAGAAGCCGCTTTGGTTGGATAATGTGCAGGACACTAAATCGCTTTGCAGAATTTTCCCTTCCAGTGCGCATAGCCCCAAAAATGAGATTCAGCCCAATTACAACAAGACTGATGTTAGTGCGAAATGCATTGGTTCAGTGGCATCAGTTAACCCGAGCAATAATAATACCTCAGCACAAGATTCTTCAAGCAAACTCGAGGTTGGTTTTTCTATGCATCCCTGTTTTTGTTGTATGCATTATTTTTTCCCATGTCTTCGCATCTCTTATTTTTTGTCTTTATATATATAATCCCTTTCTGGCTGTTCTCTTCTTCCTGTTGCTGCTTGGACGGGACATTATATGCAGTGTTATGTTCTTGATGCAGTGATTGATTCTGTTGTCTGATATTCATTCTTTTTTATAGTGCATATCTAATTAACTGCTCGAGTGACTTTGTACACATCTTTTTCCCAATTGAACATTAAAAGGTTAACTAGATAAAGCCTTTGCCTGTTTTAATTTTCAAAATAGAGTGCTCTTTAATGACATGTATACCAAGATTTTTCGCATCTGTTGCCAGCAGCAGTCACATCTGCAGAAATGGATTGCAGGAAAAGAAACTGCAATTGCATATATTCGTTACACTTTTGAGATGACGAGGATAAACAATATATTTTATAAATTTTTTGGATTTTTATGGGAAGATTATAGCATCAATTTTGTTAGTATTTGGCCTTTAATGATTCGGTAAGTTACAGAACCTTAAGGATCAGTGTGATTTTTCCCCTTTACGCGTTGTTGTTTGTCGGCTCTTGATTCAAGGGGCAAGGGCTCTCAGTGTGCTCGTTTTTAGTGTCCTCTGTTTTCTCAGACCTGCTTGTGATTTTGTAGGTGAAGAGGGTCCAGAACTCTTTTCCAGATGATTTTGCAGAGCTAGAATGTTTCTCGAGAGGTGACTTCTTGGAATTGGATGATCTTGCAGAACCCGAGTCACTTTCTTCTAGTTCAGAGAATTCAAGTTGTCCAAGCCGGGCATCCGATGAATATTTTGATTCATTGGCATTGTTGCGGGACCTGAATGATGAGGCTAACAAACAACTTCAAGGGAAGGATTTAAGCAAGTATAGTTTTTCTGCATCTGTTAGACCAGATAAGGTGGTTATGAAGCCAGCCACTTTAGGTATGTAGAGATTTCCAATCATACTCCTTCTGTGGACCCTATTCATATCATGTTCCCTATTCTAGATACTACATATATCGTGAAATCTGGAAAATTCGTCTATTCTTGTTACACTAATTCGTTAGTTACTTATATGATCATGAAGTTCAATTATTTTTCTGACTCCTGGTTTTAAAATGCACCTCACGCACATTTTCAACTTGGAAAATTCTATTTGTACATAATATTTGACCTAATTTGTGCCATAATGGACAAATGGCAGCCCCTACTGGGGGGGTGGGGGGTGGGGCATAGCCCTTTCAACTTTCTATCATTGTCAGTAGTTTTCAAATGGTGTCCAGACTTGATGCTTGCATTGAACCATATTATCTAAAAGTTTAATCTTTTATAGATGGAAGGAATTAAATAGTACTGGAAAATATTCATGAACGAAACAAGCTTCTTTAGAAGAGAAAGCATGAAATTACTATAACTTAACCAGAAAAATAAATCGCGAAAAAATTGAGTTTTAGCATGAAGTAACGTCATTAAACAACAATAATATCAGGAAAGTTTGGGAAAGCATACCACTTTGGTGCATTAGTCTTGGCATAGTTTCAGTTAGTGAATGTCATTAACTTGATTGAGTAAATTAATTTTGGATAATTAATCCTATATTTCTGAGGAATCACATATGCTAAAAAGAAGAAAAAATTCCATTTGGTCATTTAGGTATACCAGTATTCCTAAGGATATATACGAAGAAAGATCATCTTGGATTCTGTTTAGTCATCATCCATATTGGATTCTGTTTAGTCATCATCCCACCTTGACCGAGATGCACACTGCACACCGGCTATAATCTGTAATTCTAATTTTACTCTCCTATTGGAAGTCTATCAAAACATGGCTGCATGTATTTTGTTTTTGCATGCAATTGTCCAACGCGGGCTTATCTAGCTGGTATTTTGTACCCTATGAGGCATACTTTAAACTCATTTCTTATGCCAGCAGATTACTGATTTGCAGCACTTCTTGATTTTTCCCTTTTGAAATGTTATCCTAGGATCTATACAGAGTGCTACTGGAAGTAAGCATGCAGTAGAAGGATTCCTAACTGGGTCAGCACCCGACCCTAATCAAAGGCAGAAGTCGGAGCACAGAATTGAAGGCGCATCAATTATGTATGATGAAGTAAAGCCATCTGCTAGCCAAAAAGCTGTGCCCACCGGAGAAAGAAAGGCTGTTGTAGGCAGAATGCAAAGGCTCAAGGAGATTCTCTGTTGTTTCTAAGCCATCCTCGCCTATCACTCACGTGTACAAATGTAATAGAGTAACTGTCATATTGTCAAAGTAATCAGTTCAGGTGCAGCAGCCATCCCTTTTATGTTCCTTTAGTTGAAGGATTGCTACTTATCATTGGAGTTCGACAGATAATTTATTAGAAGATAATCGAACATGTATGGTTAAGCTTAAAAGCATTAAAAAGTTAGGTTTTTTTTTTTTTTTTTAAAGTATGCTTTTGTTTGGTTAATAACTTACCTTATTTTTTATATTCGAACAAACTGGTACGCTTTTTGGAAGAGAGTGGTGACCGCATTTCTAATCTCGGTCAGTCTGCATTCTCTCTGCCTTTACTTTCTTGGTTTACATTTCAGTGGCTTAGACCCAGATTAAACTTGGACAAGAGATGTGAGTCATGTGACTTTTGGCCTCTCGAAAATAAATTTTGCCATCACACTGGAGGTCCGTTGGTGTCATTTTTTTCCTAAATCCCCTACGCTATTAGTTACGGAGCGTTTTTTGACAAGCACTTGTAGCAAGAGGTCGTGAGAACCAAAACCCTATAAATAGATAGGAACACATTCCAATCAATTCCCAAAAAAGATACATTTTTATGAAATTGGAACTAGTAACTATATATCCTAACATGGAAGTACTCAAAAAACTCAAATAAGCAAAAATTCTCAAGTATTCTTGATCATGAGCCATATAATTATCATTATAGATAAGAACCATAATTCCAACCGTAGTAACATTGACACAATAAAAGTAAGTCGATCGATCAAGTAATCGAATTCTAAAGAAAAATCATTATTTATGGTCCAAGACCATAAATATTGATAGATACAACTAGTATTTATATTTGCTAAAAAGATGCTCAAATTTAGAGAAATAGTACGAGGATTCCGTTTTCTTATTGTTAAGGACATGTTTTATAAATTTCAACGATTATTTGGCTGTTCTTATTAAAAACTCCGTTGCAGGTATTTTGCCTTTACTGTGTGATTCTTTTTCTTTGTTTACTAATTTTTAAGACCATCAAATACGAGAATGGGCTCCTTCGTAAGTTGCAAATTTGAACACTTGACGTATGATCTTTGGTGGGGCTTTTTAATTTTCATTTCCCTTATTTACTCTTCAATTACATCTCTTTTTGTTGTTATGAAATATATTCGAGCTACGGTTTTTTTTATATAACTAAACTACATTTTAATTGTATGAAAGGTTCATAACATTTAAACGTTATTATATTTATGTCTTAAACTTTTTTCATCGCATTCTTATTTTCAAAATGTGCACCTGAAGTCATGAAAGGTTATGAAACAATAACTAGACTACATTTCAATTACATAAAATGTTTATAAACTTTACATTGACATATAAATATATGAGTTACAACATTAATAAGAGAATAGAATTCACGGATTTATTGCCACTAAATACAAAATGTCTGACAGACAACATTTCAAACCTATATAACATATATACATGTTTTTAATTTTGGGCCTCCAATTCAAAGCCAATAACGCTATATTGTCCTTCAAGTCCTTAGTCTTTCCAAAGTATGAAATTTGATTTCCAAACTTTGCATCCAATAGCCAATTTAGTCCCCGTACTTTAGATTTTGTCATTTTTTCGCTATTTTGCATTCTTTTCTCCAACTCTTCATCGAATATAAAGTTTTACATACAAAATGCAATATAACATAAATTTAAAGAACTTAAATTTAACGAGACTTTACTTGTCATGACCTTATTTAAGACCGATCTATTTGGAAGAAGATTATTCTATATGCCGCGAACCTCTCACTAAAGGACTTTGATACATGGACATCAAACCTTACATAATGGGTTATATAATACTATATGACATTCTATCAATGAATAGTTTAAAACACAATTAATTTTTTCATCCAACAATATCACGACACATCATTTTCTGACACACTTTTTGGATGACCATTTTTGGACAAATAGCGTAATCCCTCACTAAATAGCATATTACGAGTTCCTCACAACTAAAGAAACCGAAGAGTTCGAAAATCGACCAAAAAGTTGTTTAACATGTGTAGTTTAGATTGTCAAAGGAACAGATTTATGGAACTTAACGTAATCCAATATTAATTAAATTGCCATGATCTTATAAAGATGCTAAAAATACCAAATATCGAAAGTCAAATGTGGTTAATTGTAATTTTTGGATTGATATATCAAACAAAATTAAGGGTGCGTTTGATTACTAATATTTTTCATTGAAAATGTAATTTTACACCTAATTCCCTATTTTTGAGCTATTTGACTGACAATTTTTCCCAAGAAAATTATTTTCGTACTTTTTGGTCATGTGTCCATATTTTCCTCGAAAACAAGGAAAATATTTTCTTTAGGAAAATATGATTTTTATTTTCTTGAATTATTTTCTTGGTAATTCTCTATCTATTTCTCTATCTCATCTATTGCTCCTCTCTCATGTACTTACAAATAAAAAATGGACAAGTATATTATTTTATAGGTTGAAAATTAAATCATTCAAATTCATTTAATTAATAATTTACATACAATTGTCTAGAACTTATTTTCTTTCCATACAAATTTCATATTTGCAATCAAATGCACTTTAAGTGAAACACTTTGTTAAACCATTTTGGTTTGAAGAAAACTTTCACAGCCTTTAGATTTGCATTAATTGGAATTTCAAGTAAAGGCAAGCATTTTAATTGCAACCAAACCTCTTGAATAGCGGTTCTGGTTAGGAACCAGAGTCGAGAACCGATAAGGTCAGGATGATTCCTAGTTCTTGATTTGGAACCGTAAGTACCCGACTTTGGAATCGATTTTGACCATTTTTATAAGTTTTTATTATTTTTTTACAATTTATTTGCTCTAATCCAATTACCCGATCCAACAAGTATCAAGTTTGCAAGACTTAGTACCATAATCAATCAATTCATTCATTTGAACGATTGAATCATATCACTCTCTTTCCTAATCCCCCTTAATTGCATTTTATATGTTGTCCGCCTTGCAAACCTTTCTTGGGGCTCTATGACAGAGCCACAATTGGAGCTTGTTGATATCGTGCTGGAAATTGAATGTTATTGAGTAGCATAATTGCAATGGATTAAGAAATTATTAATATATATATACACGCACACAGAGAGAGAGAGAGAGAGAGAGAGAGAGAGAGAGAGTTTGAATCCACATACTTACTTGAACTCGAGATTTCAATTTTACCCATAACATTTTTTTGATTTTTTTGAAAAATCTTGAGCTGACAATATAAATTATCTTTTATATTTATATTTGAAATCTCGAGTTCGAGTAAGTATATGGATTCAGACTGTCCTATTTATGAAATGCTCTAAGTCTAATAGATGATAATGAGCATTGAAATATCCGGACTGACTCATCTTACTTTCAGACCTAAATTCAAGAGTTTTTTCATGATTAAAAAAACGTGAGGTCTTAGAAACCTACCAAAAAGTTCTCTAACATGCCTTGTTTATGTTGTGATTCTTGTGAAGATGCATAACTTAAATTTCAACAATAATGGCCCAACCATGAATCCATATACTTACTCGAACTCGAGATTTCAATTTTACCCACAACATTTTTTTGATTTTTTTGAAAAATCTTGAGCTGACAATATAAATTATCTTATATATATATTTGAAATCTCAAGTTCGAGTAAGTATATGGATTCAGATTGTTCTATTTATGAAATGCTCTAAGTATAATAGATGATAATGAACATTGAAATATCCGGACTGACTCATCTTACTTTCAGATCTAAATTCAAGAGTTTATTCATGACTAAAAAAACGTGAGGTCTTAGAAACCTACCAAAAAGTTCTCTAACATGCCTTGTTTATGTTGTGATTCTTGTGAAGATGCATAACTTAAATTTCAACAATAATGGCCCAACCGGCCACGATCTTATAAAAATATCATTAAGACTAAAATATATTAAAATCAACGTTCGTTACTCGTTAGTTTCAGATCGACAAAATTGTGAAAAATGCTTTGCCAAACCTTTTAGTTCAGAAAAGGACTTTTCATATGCCTACCTTGCATTAAAATTTCAAAAAACGTGACGTGTTGGAAACATTGTTTTCTATTTTGGTTCTTTATTTTTTCTTTGCTCAAGAAACATTTATTGATTTCTCTTCATATTTTAATTTAACATAATTTTTTATATATCAATTATCAATCATTTTAAATATAGTTTGAATAGTTTAGGAATGAGACTATTGAAATGTATGATTATTAAATACAATTTGAGGTGTTAAAGATGTATGGAACTTTTTTTTTGGGGGTAAAAATTGGGTGTTTGGAATCAATTTGGACTAAAACTCAACGCCTCAGCGCCGCTGACGCTGCTCGCCTACCACTCACTTGCCTCTCGAGCGTTGTGCGCCACTCGCCTATTGCGAGGCTGAGCTCAAGCGGCGTATATATCCTGGGAATTTTTTTTTCCTTTTTTTGATGCTATTTTTATCATCTTTCGAACTATAATATATATATTTTTTTTGAGTCCTATATATAGTCCATGTGATTTTTGGCTTTCATACGACTTTGTATGAGTTAGAATCAAGTTAGAAACACAATTTTTTTTATTCCTTCTCTATATTGATAAATTCTTCAATTCTCCACCAATTGTTCTTGTGTTGTAATTGTTTCTTCATATTATGACATATAAACAAGTGATATCAACATACATAATTCTTGTTCTGATTCTAACAATATGTAAGTGGCTAGTTCCACATAAATCCCGAACAAACTTTACAGAGAAAGAAAACTTGAAATTAAAGTATGGACTCGTGTGATTAGAGCCTTACCAGAATAGTCCATAAATATTTATCCCTTTATGTACATTTTATAGACTATAGATTGACATAACAAATATCGTTTCTAGTCGATTTATTTACTAAACGTTTTTTTTTTCCTTTTCATGTTACTACTGTTAGATTGACATAACAAATATCGTTTCTAGATGATTTAGTTACTAAACGTTTTTTTTTTTCCTTTCATGTTACTACTGTTAGGTCATGAATCTGTTTGGTCGGTATAGAAGCAATAATATGGACAACTTTTGACCTTTTTATTTTTCAGATTTAAGAATAAACAGAGACAATAAACCGTCCCTGATTTTGTAAAGTATCATGTTTAGGAACTCTTTATAAACTGTTTTAAGATATAATGAGTAATGAATAACAGGTAATATTTGTGGATATCTCAAATGTGTATAAACATGAACCAAACATAGACTAAATGTGAAGTTGGAAAAAAAAAAAAAGCTTGAAAATCATTTATTAATTACCCAAAAATTTTAGTTCATTATTGTAACAAAAAAAATTCTAAAAATTACAAATGCTAAGAATATAACTCCTTATTTTCAGGAAAATAATAAACGGGTTTTATACCAACAGATTTGATCTCCTATCCAGAAGTTATAATCCCACTGTGAGTGTTGCCACATCATACCCTCATCACACGAGCATTATAATTCATGTTCATTGTGGACAGGAGATCGGACCTATTTATACCATATTGGTTAAGTCGTAAAAAATGTAACATAAAGTAAGTAAATATATAATTTTTTTGAACTAAACATTACATATTTATTTTTTGCGCCTCATCCGACAAGGCTCCAAACACGAACTACGTGGCAGTCAGCTAAGGAACCAATACAAGCCCACACTCCAGGCATCATCCTACCTGGCCCAATCGAGATCATCAAACGAAGGTAATTGAAATGATGTATTGCTTCTTCCGAAGCATCGTGTATGAGGTCGACCCTCCACGATCTAAGAGAGGTGCTACAACATGCTGCAGAGCAATTATGAAGCAACGACCTCTCAACATGAGGCATCTTTTTTCTTCACCACTTCCAATAGATCTTTTGTACAAGATATTTTAAATGATAGATTGATGTGATCTCTGTGTAGTAGATGTTTCGGTCAACTGTCAATCTACTTTTTAGGTGTCGATCTAGGTTATAGGGGCTACCTTTTGAGAATCATTAAATTTTTCTGAATTTAGGATTGGTGAAGTGACGTCTATGACGAGACACCTTAACCGTTAAGATAAAGTTGCGCGTCTTTTAATCCAATGATAACCTTTTCATATCATCCACTATAAAAATTCATACTTAGTATCATTAGAAAGTAATGCAATTTTTCACACGCACTAGTAATATTGCTATCTCTAATTTGTTCTCTCTTATCATTCTAATGTTCGTACACTAATGTATCTCATGTCTTTCATCCATTTCACACCCAAATATACCTTTACAAGTTGACTGACTTCACAATGGAGTGCTCGCCATCGAGATCGCCTCTCCCCACCTCCGGAGAAGACAACGTGCGTCTAAGGATTTATCTAAGTATGCATGAGTCAGAAGCGTAGACGTGAGTGAAGCTCAAAATTGTTAACCATGTTACCCTTACAGAAATCGAGGTCAACATTATAAATTATAAAAATTATTTAGAAGATCATTTGTCTAAACAGTTTTGCTACATGTAGACAGTCTGATGTGGCAAGTATAATGACCATTGATTTTAACAATATTTATTTA
>CAIGRK010089932.1:0-11218 GCA_903798315.1 Fraxinus greggii
AATAAAATAAAAAAGGAAAAAATATCTTCTTCATCAACCCCCACCCCACCCAATCCCCCCAACCCAAAACTAGAAATTTGCCACTGACCACCATCGTCGTCATCTGTTTCCTTAGCTTCATTCATTTTGGGGGTTGATGAAGAAGATAGTTTTTCCTTTTTATTTTATTTTTTTGGTTTTTGATTTAAGTTTTTAATTATTTTATGAGAAAAATATTAAATTACTGTTTTGCCCTTTTAAAATTGATTAAAATATGGGCAAAATCAATTTTTTGGGTCAACTGACGGTATTTTGGGTGGAAACCATCCAAAAGGGCCTCTATTACAATGTTTTAAAAGGTTAGGGGTGATGGCTGTTACAAATCAAATGTTTGATGAAAGTCTGCCAAAGTTTTAAAGGTTTGGGATTGTTGCTGCAATTATCCCTAATTTTTGTAANTTGATTTAAGTTTTTAATTATTTTATGAGAAAAATATTAAATTACTGTTTTGCCCTTTTAAAATTGATTAAAATGTGGTCAAATTTAATTTTGGGATCAACTAACTACATATTGGATTGAAACCGTCCATTGGAGCCTCAGCTGTTATGATTAGAAAGGTTTAGAATGACTGGCTGCAACGATTAAAATGTTAGGGAAAAGTCTTGCCAGTGTTTGAAAGGTATGGAGCCTCAGTTACAATTATTTATTTATTTTTCTTATATTTATTGAGATTTAACAGAGGAATTGTCGGAATATGACTGCAGGGAGTACTCCACAAGGAAGATTTGAACCAGAAACATGTTCTGCTATTTTCATAGGAAGTTTTTGACACAAGAATCAATAGGTAAGGAGTTTTGCGCTGTTTACCCGTGCCACATATTTTATCTAGAGGAAATGTATCTCTAGCCTCATCAAAAACTTTGGTATACGTCGCTTTCTATGATTCATAATCTTCTGTCTTTTAAAACTAAAATAAATGCGCGTACGCTGTCCACGATCAAAAAGGTAAACGTATGTTCATGAGAGTTTCAAATGGTTTTCCTTAAGATTATGACAGTGTGCCCTAATTTAAAGTTAAATCCATATTTTTCTTCTTGACCTGTTATGATTTTTAAAATTGCCAATTACACTGTAATTATAAGAATTTTCCACATAAAATCACCATCGACAAATGACTCTCTCTCAATGTGAAAAGAGATTCAACTGTCACTTGTCATGGACTTGTGGTAAGGAAATTCCACGTTTTTATTGGAATTCCATGGTAAGTATTTCTACAAAGAAGTCAAGAAACCCGGCTCTGGAGTCCTTTATATACTTCTGAATTTCCTGCTCATGGCCCAAGGATGACTCTTGTTATTACTTGCCTGTGTCTTATTTTCTCTTTTTTTTTTCCGGTTTTCGTTACTCCGACCTTGTTATTTCAGGTATTGTTAACAACTCTGAATTTTAAAAAAGTTTGAATTTTGTTGGAACAAACATGTTTATGGGTGTTTTTTTGTACTGTTAGGGATTCAATTGGGAGTCAAGTAGTAAGCAAGGAGGATGGTACAACTCACTCATCAATCTTGTACCAGACCTGGCAAATGCTGGGGTCACCCATGTTTGGCTACCCCCTGTCTCCCACTCAGTTGCAGCCCAAGGTGACTTGCTATTATCTTACCTTGCTATTATCTTACTGGTCTTTTTTGAGAGAACTTTATAACGATACTTAGTAGTCGCACCATTGGGACAGTATAGTGAAGAAGATTTGGCCGCTGCGTGCTGGCTGTTAGATAATTATATAATAAATATATTATTTGAAAGAAATGACTAAATTAGATAAAGTGTCCAAATTGTGAAAAGCGTGGGAATTAGTGTGAGAGGTCAGGGGTGGTTAGGTTCACATCCCATGTGATAATTAAAAAGTCTTTTACCGTTTTTAAAATTGCAAATATTTATAATCATAGTAGAGGTAGTTATATCTATTTTGGCTACATAAACACACGTCTTGTTTTGAAAAAATTACATAAAAGACGAAATTATCATTTTTTGTACTTTTTCATACTCGAGTTTTATATTAATATATATTTTATAGAGTACACTAGAGTTCTGAAACCATTCTTTATTGATGCACAAGTGGTTTGTTTGATGGTTGTAACCTGAGTGATTGGTCACATACGTAACAGCAGTTAACGGCGAAAAATTTCACTTTAGGACATCTAGTTATCACGAGACTTGATGAATCGATAAGTTCAACTTTATGCATTTTGCAATTTATGCAACTAATTATATTCCAGCAGTCTTGTCATAATTGGACTTTATTTTCCAACAGTCTTATCATAGTTAGACTTTTCTGCATTGACTAGTAGAAAACAAAATATGTCTGTTTTTAGCTTTGTGCGTCTTAACCTAATTGCTCTGTGGAATTGCGATGTAACTTAGAATTTTGAACATTTTGATATAGAAATGCTAATACAAGGTATACTTGTGTTAATGGAAAGTTTGCCCTTATTTTCCAGGCTATATGCCAGGGAGATTGTATGATCTGGACGCATCTAAATACGGAAATGAACAGGAACTGAAGTCATTAGTTAAGGCTTTCCGTGACAAGGGCATCAAATGTGTTGCTGATATTGTAATAAACCACAGATGTGCTGATAAACAAGACAGCAGAGGTATATATTGCATATTTGAGGGAGGGACTTCTGATGATCGCCTTGACTGGGGACCGTCATTCATTTGCAAAGACGACACACAGTATTCAGATGGCACCGGGAACCCTGATACCGGAGATGACTTTCAACCTGCTCCAGACATTGACCATCTCAATCCCAGAGTACAAAAGGAGTTATCAGACTGGATGAACTGGCTCAAGACTGAAATTGGATTTGATGGTTGGCGGTTTGACTTTGTCAAGGGATATTCCGTGAGTATCACCAAAATCTATATGGAAAACACTTCACCAGATTTTGCTGTTGGAGAACTCTGGAGTTCTCTTTCCTATGGACAGGATGGAAAGCTGGATTATAATCAGGACAGGCATCGGAATGAACTGATGCAGTGGGTTCAGAATGCGGGAGGGAGAGTTACAGCTTTCGATTTCACAACAAAGGGAATTCTTCAAGCTGCAGTGCAGGGAGAATTGTGGAGATTGAAGGATTCTAATGGAAAACCTCCTGGAATGATAGGTAGTTTGCCACAGAATGCTGTTACTTTTATTGACAATCATGATACAGGATCCACACAGAAAATTTGGCCATTTCCACCTGAAAAAGTCAGTCTAGGATATGCTTATATTCTTACTCATCCGGGGATTCCATCAGTAGTAAGTTCCCCATCTACGAGCTTCTCCAGACATAATTTCTATTTCAGTTCTACGCATTCTTTACTCTAAATATTGACTCTGCTAGACTCGTCAAGTGATTTCTACTTGTAAATCAACTTGAATTCTCATAATCTTGGTCCAAATTGACTCATTTACAACCTTACAATTATCTGAAGAGTTTCTCATTCTGTTGTGCAGTTCTTCGATCATTTCTTTGATTGGGGGAAGAAGGACGAAATCACTAAACTGTCAATGATTAGGTCAAGGAATGGCATCTCACCAACTAGCAAAGTGCAGATTATGGCTTCTGATTCTGATCTCTATGTAGCAATGATTGATGATAAAATTATTGTCAAAATAGGACCAAAGATGGATCTTGGAAATCTAATTCCACCAAATTTTCAGGTTGCAACCTCTGGAATAGACTACGCTGTTTGGGAGAAAAATATGTAAACAAATATTTTTGCTGTCACAAACCTAAATTATGTACAACTAAGATGTTGGCTTTAATAAGTGACATGTCTTGCCACCAACTTCAAAAGAAATGAAGTCTTCTTATCCTATGTAAGATAAGGGCGTATGAACTATGAACACGAAGAGCATTTAGTGGCTGCTATTTTCACTGTTTTAACTATTTAGTGAAGAGTGGTACGAGAACAGACCGATATACTCATAATGTAAAATATCAGCCGGTGTAATTTAGAGATAAGACTGTTTGATAGTATAGAGTTGGGTCATCTAAACGAATACCACCGGAAGGAATGTAATGAACATTACTCCGAAGAGTCTCAACTGGCCTAGTGTTAGTAATACCAGCTCTCTGAAGATCATCCATGGCTTACTTAGACTAGGAAAGAAGATACCATTGTGGAGGATAAATAACCACAGTACCAAGAAAATAGCAAATACAGAGATGGAGATGCCCTCGAGAAGAACAATACCTAGAAATAGTGCAACGGTCCTAGGTCTTTCATTTAAATTATCTGTACAACTTAGATTTAAAGAGAAAATACAATCAAGATCGTTACCGGAGTAATATAATTTCATTGACATAAAGTTAAAGAAGAATACAAAAAGAAATAGAATTGGAAAAATAATGCAGAGCCATGCATGTAGAATTAATAAATCTAAAATTGACGAGGCTAAAAGCTCGGTCAATCGTACAAGAACAAAGCACATCGAAGTGATATTCCCTGTTATAAGAGAACTTGGGAAAGGTGGTGATGAAGTTCTTCTGCAATACTGTTTTAACCAGTTGGCGCATTACTTAGAAAACCCCTTCGAAGAGGTTGTTTTAGAGTTTAAAGCATCAAGTTGGAGTAATAAGAGGTTTTTCAAACCACAGAAGAGTATTAAGCGAAAACTTCGAGGAGGAGAATGAAGGAGTCGAAGCTTTCATCTAATACTCCAACTCCAGGCATGTCAAATTCAGTCTCCACACAGGAAGTTCAGATTTTGTATTGTAAATTTAAATTTTTGACTCTGTTCCATGTTTTATGCAAAAATTAAGCGCTTATTAATTAGGTGAAAAGGAAAGACCATATTGCAGTGCAAGTCAGCTAATATTTGGACAGTAACTCGTTCGTGGAATGTATGTAATGGAACTCTGAAACTCTTTCTTCTATTTAGCAGAAAATAATTCTGCTAAAAGAAAATTTCTGGTTTAATTGTCAAATCTTCAATGCTAATTTTGGAGTTATTTGGTTACGCCAGCAAGGTCACTGTTGTGCTAATCGGTGGAAATTAGATTCCTGTTTAAAGAATAATACGGTTATGCGTGGTTTCAACTTTGCTTTGCGTATATGTCTTCTTCCTATGGAGGGGAAAAAAAATGAGAAGAAGCTGCCATAGCAAAGGAGCTCGAATGCATGAGACTATTCCATTTGTGCTTGCTGTGGGAAGACAATGTTTCTTCTGAGATTGTTGCATCTGTGCATCCTTGGTACACAATATTGGTTAGAATTGAAGACAAGAATTTAGTTTATTTTCTTTCTTAATAGAGTCAAGTGCTATCTAATCCTTCTTACCAAACGCGCAATAAGTGAATTACAAATATAATCAATTTTACAAACAAAATCCTGGATCTCAAGCTAAAGAGGGGACTTTCTTCGGGTTAGAAGCAGCGCTTAAAGGGCTCGAACTCAGGTAATCTTCATCTGCGTTAGTAATTAATGTTCTTATTTAGCCTTTGAAGGGCATGTTGTTGATTACAATGAGAAAAATTATAGTTAAAAAGTTTTTATTGTGTATTCAACAGGTACCCTACTGGTCCTTTGCTAAATCCTCTCGTCCTTGCTAAAGATATAAATAATGTTCTTGAAAAGAAGCTTAAAGAGATTAAAAATGGTCTCTTTGGCTGCTTATAACTTTCTTTATTTGCCTCTGTTAATCTCTTTTGTCTTCTATATTTAACACTTCCTGACGTTTCCTTTTTTCCTTCTCCGTTTTTGTGTGATGGTTAGCAATACTGGCAATGCTCAGAATTTTCATTCAAGCTAATGTTACCCGTGTTGGTCCTATTGACAACCTCATAGAGCATCTTTCCGCATAAAATAATCATTCAAACACTTGCTGAATCAGGTTCATAAATATTCAGAGAATGCAATGGGTTATGATGTACATCATATTTCTGTTCAGTAACAGGTGAAGTTACCTGTTGTAAGGAGCAATTTGTATTATAGGGAAATTTTAAAATTGTTTTATTTTAACTGATTTTTCTTTGAATATAGGATAACTGTGTCACCTGGAAGAGAAATCTCAACGAAAAGTTGCCACCTCAAAATCCTATTAATCACACAAGGTTAAAACTTCTTTTTGAAATCCACCAATTGTTTATTCCTTGTGAACCAAAAAATCATGTTGATCAATTCGTTTTACAGACAACAATACTTAGCATTTACAGAATTAGAGACTGCCATAACGTACTCACACCAATACTGGAGAACTGGGGGTACCCCGTAAACGAAGGGAGGTACACAAAAATAACCAAATATTAATAAAAAGAAGAAGATTATTTCTAGGAGTTTGAATAGAAGATTACTTCGACTTAGATAATTGTACTTTTTTTCCTGGCAAAGAACATGAAGATCCGTGGGAAGAACTTTTTCTTCCTATGAGTAGCTTTCACTTGTGATGAATCAATTTCTGTGTTGCTCGTATCTGGATTAGGATTTTCCCCATGCTGAATATTAGTTGTGCTAAACCAAATTTTCAGGTTTATTTTTCTCCTCAAAGCTTGTTCTTGGAGTTCCAATCGGGGTTACCCCTCCTGGAACAGATTCCTCAACTTTCCGTTTATGCTCGTGCTCAGCCCTTCACTTTCTTAGCTCCTGTTCTACACTTAATTCTTCTTCCTTGGCTTTCTCAGCCTTGTTTAGTGCAGCTTCTAGAGCATTTTTTCTTTCAGCCTTCACACGATATACTTCCTGCAGCTTACTCAAGCTCCTCAATTCAGACTCCTTTGCTACATCAATTTGGGAGATAACCACAGTCACTTTCATGTTAGCAAGCTATTCTGCCTCATGGTCATGGACCCCCTTGTTAAGAACATAATATTCTTCTAAAGAAAGTGTTAAACCAGCAGATGAATCCTCATCGTTGGTAGCAGATTCACTCTCTTGCAAAGCATTGATAGCTGCTAATGCCACTTTCTCTGAAAGTTTAGCTGATTCTATTTCCTTTTGAGCTGTAAGTAATCTACTTTCCATGGTACTTGCTCCTGTTTTTTCTTCTTCAGCTTCTTTCTTCGCCTCCTGAAGCCGTTCTTGAGCCAACCGAGCAAGTACTTTTGCCCTCTCTACATCTTGAGCTGCCTGTTGTAGTTGTTTGACGAGTTCCATCTTCTTCTCTTTCTTCTTTTTCCTTCTTCTGAACAACTACTATCTCCGACTTTATCCTTGTCAGCTCATCTTCAAGAGACGCAATTGCAATTGATGCCATTCCTTCTCTCTGTTGAAAGGCAACAAGTTCTGATTTTACTCTCTCCAGTTCTGAATTCAATGATGCAGATTCCACCTTCAAACAGTTAGCTTCAGTTTTTGCTTTCTCAATGTTGATCTTCGTGTTTTCAATTTCCTTTTCAGAAGAAGAAACAGCTGCTTTAATATAACCATGAGTTTTTGTCTCTGGTTCTTCCAGTGTATCTCTCAGGTTTGCTTCTACGACAGTTTCCTGCTTTGAGTATGATTCCATATAAGCTGCCAATTCACCTTTTAAATCCTGTAGTGATCCTGAAGCAGTATTTAACTTTGATTTCAGATCCTTGGCCAGTGATATTCGCTGGTTTAGTTTCTCCAACTCCTCACCTGCCTCCTTTAATTCCTTCTCCCAATTCAGTGTCTTCCACTTTTGCTATAACTGCTCCAACTCTGTGTTCGTCTGCCTCCAGATGTGTAGCATGTGCAGACCCCAATGATTCCTTTGCGAAAATGAGTTCAATTGTCAGATCCTCTACAGATTTCTCAACTTCTTTTGCCGCAAGAACAGTTTTTTCGGCCTTTTGCACTGCAACATCCTTCTCAGTCATCAACAAAGTGTAATCTTTCCTTAGTCATTCCAGCTCTTCTCCAACAGTTTTAAGCTCTGAAGCCGTGGCTGCATTCCGGGCTTGAGCAAACTCAAGCTGTGCCCTGGCTGCAATGCTAGCCTCATCGGCAATCCCTTGCTCCATCTCTTCCACCCTTAGTTTTGCAAGTTCAGAATCTTGTTTTGCTTGATGTTCTTCTGGTTGTGCTCTTTCCAGATTAAGCTTCAACTCTTCTACAAGTATTTTAGTACTGCTTAGGTCTTTTAAAACCTGTATTTTAGCCAATTCAGCAGCCTCAGCTTGTTTTTTATACAGTGGAATCTCCTTCTTTGCTGTCTCGAGTTCTAGTTCTATGAACTTTCGTCTCTGCATGAGGAATTGGAACCAGTTAGAACTATACCGAATGTCATGTTATAAGCAATGTTCACATGAAAGCCGATATTTAAGGATCTCAACTTTTCCCTGAGGTTATAGAATATCGATACTTGTAGAGAGAAGGCAGGATAACATGTTCACATAAATACAATGTAAATAGGGAAAAAGATTCAATAACATTTATGCATATAAAACTGGAACCAATTCTGTTTCTTGATGACCTGAATCGAAATTAAATTGTGCAGCAATGTGAAACACGGAAGACAGTGATTTTTAGATCCACCTTTTGGAAGCCAATTCAACTGAACAATGGAATTCTAAAAGCAATTTTGGAAACATAAAAGAGTGTTAGAGAAGATTATACCTCCTTAGTATGCACTTGGACTTTCCAATCAAGAATTCCCCCAAAATTTGAAACAGCAGCCTTAACAGATTCAAAAGGCGCAGCTGTGTCGATTTGACCCCTATTTATGTCAATATTTCCCATCCGTTTATCACATTCAGTAGATATTGGTATCAAATCAGAATTAACAGAAACTTCAGTAATATGAGTAGCATCTGTATCCTTGTTTGACAGAAATTTATTTATCATCTTCTGGAGATGGCCGCAAAACAGTTTTGACTTCTAAATTTTCTTCTTTCTGAGGCTTAATTGTGTCCTGATCCTCAGCAAATGCAATTGAGGCCTCGTGCTAAACTCAAGGCTCATTAGAAGCATCATTTTCTCCAACATTATTTCTAGCAAGAGCACTATATAAAGATTTCAGTGAAGCATCAAATGGCTCTGTTTCCATGTACTTGCAATGGAATCCGAAAGAACTGTTGAATTTTTATTCTCATGAAACTCTGGTTGTACTTTCTCTGATTTCGTGAGTGTGGCTACTTCTGAAGCTACTGCAGGTACACCAATTGTGTCCTGATCCTCAGATAATGCAATTGAGGCCTCATGCTCAACTCGATGCTCATTAGAAACGCCATTGTCTCCAACATTAGGTCTATCATGAGCACCATCTAAAGATTTTGGTGAAGCATCAAGGGGCTTTGTTACCAATATAATTGAAATGGATTCCAAAAGAATTGCTGAATTTTTATCTTCGTGAAACTCTACTGGTATTTCTTTCACCGATTTTGTGAGTGTGGCTTCATCTGAAACTACTGCATGTACATCAAAGTAATGTTCTGTACCTATTCCGTCAGCTGTAACATGAGAAGTGGCGAATGGGTTCTCTGTCAAGAGTTTTGGACTCTCGTCTGAGCCATCAAAAGCATCATATAAAGGAGCTGATTTAAAAACATCGACCAGTGGCTCCTCCCGAGTGTTAGATTCCACTTCTCCATTAGCATCTTGGGTTGTTGGAGAAGCATTAGGTGATTGATCCTTGTCTGGATAGGAAAATATTGGTCCAAGAGAAGATTCAGGAGGACCATGTTCTTTGAAATCTTTAGCGTCCTTCATTCTCGTAAAATTCTAAGGAACTCCAAGTTCGTACCTGGGATTCCATAAAGATGCCAGATAAAAAGAAGTAGAATCCAAATTAACCGTCGACAATATATACACATTTCACATATTCTTAACGTTTTTACCTAAATTCTCAAAAATCTTGGTGTAGTTTCTACAGGCAAATGAACATCTCTTCAATAAGTGGATATAATTTATATAAGAATTAAAGAAAAGTATTCAATTCATGAATTTCGAAATGCTTAATCATTATTTATCAAAGATTAACACGGGGATTATCATTCCTAATCATAACAATAATCAAAATAAATTTTGACGATGAAAAGAAATAATCATGCATGAGAGGAAAAACCCAAGGAAGGGAAAGAGAGGAGCGCACCAAAAATGAGCAGAAGACAAATGAGAAGCTTTATCGAATAATTAGCCAAAAGGAATTATTAGTGACTGCTAATCCCTAACACCCAACCTACGATATCCATTCTCTGTCCAAAAATAGTAAGAAAAGATTAACCAAGAAATATAAATATAAATATGCACTAGTGCACGTGTGTATGGAACCCAAAAAGTTTGAATCGCCAACCGTTGGGATTTTCATTGCAAGGAAAGAGATTTGATCCCAAGTCGAAAGCACCAACCTTCAATATAGAGTTATAAACTTGAATTCTCTAACTTCATCGACTATCTTTTGAGGTATTATTTTTTCGAGATCTATAACAATAGCATCAAAGTAGAGACCATGTCTTTCAGTTACAATCAAACAACGAGGATGATGACTTTGACATTAGGGGCGGACCCAATAGAGGCAGATGCCTGCATTAAAATTTGAACGAAGGTAGATGCCTGCACTAAATTTTGAACCCCATTTAACAATACAAGTCAGTAGCCAAGTTTAAAAAAAAAAAAAAAATTGAAATGTTATTGTCATTTCTTCATTTTTTTTTTTTTTTAACCTTCACTAATATAGTCCGCACTAAAATAATTTCTTAAGTCTGCCCCTAGCTGACATAGTAGTGTTCGTTCGAGACTAGCCAATGAGCTAGTGGACGTCAGTCCGACATGGATACTAGAATCACATAGCGCGGTGGTTTGTCAAGATTTTAATCCCTAGGTATAAGATTTGGATTCCAAATCAAAAGTACGGAGTTTTACATAAAAATTCATTTATCAGATTTTTACTATACACTATTTCAAAAATAAGAAAACAACTTTCAAATTTCTAAAATCAGATATTTAACATATACATACATATATTATATGTATATATATAATTAACCTACCCCACCTCCACCACCCCTACTGCTCTGGCGATCGTTCCAACGACTACTCTGATTCCCGCGACTATTTCGGTGACCGTTCCGACGATTGCTTCGATTCCGACGAATATTCCGGTGACCATTCCGTTGCCGATTTATTCTGGCGAATGCTCAGATCCAGACATTTGTTCCAACTCCGGCGAATATTCCAGCGACAACTCCGGCATATTTTGTTTTTGTACAATTGACACGATTTTTGACATCTTGATTGTTGCTTGTGACTAGTAATATAAAATGTAACCTGTAAATTTGAACAGTGACTC
>CAIGRK010089995.1:0-12178 GCA_903798315.1 Fraxinus greggii
AAATGATTTATAAATCATTTATAAATAAAAGCATAGTTGCTTAACAAGTAAAAAACCTAAACAAAAGAGATACAAGAAAAAGGTCACGCATGATTGGTTTCAGATCCAAAATAGAACAATAAAATTGCTGGGAATGTTTATGAAAGAATCCTTCTCTAGAGCATGTACCAAAACTAAGAAATTTCACTGATGACACTTTAGTCAATAAAGCACAGAAACTTCAAGGTCATGCATTAGTAATTTAAGATCTGAAATAGAATAATGGATTTGTGGTGAATGTACATCACAAAAATCCTTCTCTACAAGCACACATTACTAAAACTATGGAGTCTCATGGAAAACATCATAGTCAATCAAATAGAAATGAGGTAACGGTGAATACTGGTGAATTTCTGGTTAATCTGTACCAAAAATCCTTCTCCACAAGTATATATATCAAAAATATGACAGATGACATCATACTGCATAAAAATGGAAGTTTCTGCTTACATTGATGCTATAAAACAATGCTAGTACAAGACGTTGGGCTTCAATGCAATCGCCTGGTCCTGATAAATTTAATAAACCTTGCCCATGAACACCCAGATTTGCATTTGAATGAATAAGAGATGACTCCTGTGCGAGCAAAATAGAAAGCAAGTTATGTACGAAGGCCAAGAGCAAGAATTTATTGGAAACAGGGAGCCAGTAGCACACCTTGAGAACTATAAGATTACTAGCTTCAAGTAGTGATGTCTCGAGATTTTCATCTCCACCTCCATCTATTAGCATCCTTGAATTCCACATCAGAAACATTTTGATAGACATGCGAAGAGCCCCAAAAACCTGGGGAAAAAATGGGAATGAGAAAAGCACATACTTCTTGAATCATTAACTAATATAATGCATCACAGTGAAGAAACAAAATGCTGGTACAAGCTAGAGAAACTAGATTGTTGATAAGAAACAGATGCACATCAATTTATTAAGATTGAATGGTCGCACATGCAAAGAAGCTTCCAAAGAAGCTTCCAAAATATGACAGCGGAACTCCAGAACGGTAGGACGATGGAGAGAGCAACGCAACTGGAACAAAAATAATGTGACCACAGAAAAGTATCTAAATAATAAGAAAATAAAAAATTATCTACATAACAAAAAACCTACTTAAGCCCCTTCCTGATCAGCTTTTTTTCCTGTACAATTGGCTTATAGTCCTTTCGAGCAAACTAAAGTGCTTCCACATCATTTAATAATTCAAAGACTTCACTAGCAAGAGAGAGCTAATAACTCTTATCTATTCATCAAAATCACAGCATAGCCACTGAGGTCACGATATCAATGAGGATCTAACAATACTCTTCAACCCCCTTCCCCCTTCCAATGCCACCTCTCTCCATAAGCTGCACTCCATCACACAGGAGATTGAAATCAAAAAAAAGGAGGAAAAAGGATAACCATACTTCGATGCGACAGCCCAAAACCACTAGAATCAGCAAAAAAGCCAAAAGGAAAAGGCTGCCATCATCCCCAAAAACAACCTCCCCAAATCCCTCAAAATACCAATACCACAAAAAACCTTAAATCAATCATAGTCTAGTCCTGATATTGTTTTTAAAGAAGAAAAAGGATAGGGATGGTAGGGGGAATGCTGATAGTTCTAAACGTTAGCGGTGTTGTGGTACTTAATTTAATGTAGTGACCAAGCGCCAGCTAACGAGGTAGTTGCTGGGGTTGGAAGATAATGGTGGTGGTTGGTTTTCTGGGGGGCAGTATTCAGTTTCAAGGTTTGGGTCGACTGAGAATGATGGTGACAGAAGAGGGGAAGGAGAGACAGAGAGAGTAGAGATATGCTGAATCCAGAGAAGAACAAGAACAAGAACAAGTGGGACCCATGGGGAAATTTAAAGTTGAATCTATATTTCAAAAGTGGTTAGGCTAGTTTCTGAATTGAGAGGCCATTCATAAGTAGCATAAAAACATTGGTATTTGGTAATATGTCCTTTTAAAATAGAAAAAGGAAGAGAGGCCATTTAAATTTAAATGGAATAAGTATATACCAGGATCAATTACGAGTAAGCGCATCCACATAATACAGTTCAAAGAAAACAACAATGAACCACTTTCTTATTCACCAAGAGTCTACCAATTTTATGACCATGTAAAAAGTTGTAAACATATAACAAGAGAAGGTGCATGTAAAGGAGATCGAAATTAAATGGAGAAGGGAAACAGAAGAATTGCCACTTACTCTAGAAATTAGCAAGCGACAAAGTCTCAATAATGAAAACAATGATAAAAGGCATTATGCAGGAAAATTAAAATAATTTGCCACAAATCAGACATCCACTTACTCTAATTACAGAATCACCCATTAACAACTCTTCTGCCAATAATTCAAATTCTGACATCGAATAATGTGCTAGCCCAAAGCTTAACACTCCACCGCACAAAAGGCTGATTGTTCCTTGAACCTTTATGATGCATCACAAAAGATGGCAGAATTAGATCCCAATGCAAGAAAAATGAAAAGAACAATACCTCCAGATAAATGAACAAAATACACTACAAATAGCCAAGACATGGAAAGCAAGTAGATGACACACCCAAAGGTTTCAGAATAATCGAAAAATTCAGAACGCATACAATTACAACAACAACAACAAACTCCTTGTTCCCAAAAAATTTGGGGTCGGCTGGGTCTATCCTTTTACTTAACTCTGTTTGGTAGATCACTACATCTAGCGAAAGATTAAAGCAGTTGGATCCTTCGCAAGCCAACCACAACAGGCATTTAGTATGGTCCACTCTCCTCTTGAGAACACAAACTAAAAGCATTCGTACCTACTCAAAATCTAGCATACATAACTCAAAAGAACGAGAGCATAACTCAATAATTATATAGATTAAGATCTGATGAGGGGAAAAATTTGGTAGTATCCATCGTTCAATTATAAAAAGATAGATCAAAACCCATTTTGTGATATGTAACGAGGTTCAAAAGTAAATATGTAAAAAATTTACACCACCATCTATAGTATATTAAAATAACTATATTTATCATTACCCTCCTCTTAGATGCTATAAAACCTCATTTTCATTTTCTCATATTTTAGCTTTCTTAGATACAACAACAACAACAAACTCCTTGTTCCCAAAAAATTTGGGGTCGGCTGGGTCTATCCTTTTACTTAACTCTGTTTGGTAGATCACTACATCTAGCGAAAGATTAAAGCAGTTGGATCCTTTGCAACCAGCCAACCACAACAGGCATTTAGTATGGTCCACTCTCCTCTTGAGAACACAAACTAAAAGCATTCGTACCTACTCAAAATCTAGCATACATAACTCAAAAGAACGAGAGCATAACTCAACAATTATATAGATTAAGATCTGATTAGGGGAAAAATTTGGTAGTATCCATCGTTCAATTATAAAAAGATAGATCAAAACCCATTTTGTGATATGTAACGAGGTTCAAAAGTAAATATGTAAAAAATTTACACTAACATCTATAATATATTAAAATAACTATATTTATCATTACACTCCTCTTAGATGCTATAAAACCTCATTTTCATTTTCTCATATTTTAGCTTTCTTAGTGCATGATTGTCAAAGCTTAAGTTTTAATTTAACCTGGTCAAAATACTATTTATCCGCACATTTCATAGGAAGCACAGCTTACTATCCACTTATTAACCATACATTCTATAGTTCACAACTTAAAAGCACTTAAAAAATTTAAGCTTTGAAAACATAAAAAATCATTAGTTGAATCTCTCCCCCGTACATACAGAAAAAGTTATCCATGAATTTGCATTATTTTATCTGTATATAATCTTTATAAAGGTAAATAATGTCATCTGAAGGCATATTTATATGGTATGATCGTTCGAAGCTTTGCAATAGTTAAAAAGATAACAAAATGGTCATTCATTGGAAATGCAAGCACCCACCTTTAGAAGCTAACACATTGTGTGTGACCTGACACAATCATTGTGTGTGACTTGACACAATCTCGATGAGGATTTGTTTGCTAAAAATTGTTTTTGCTATTATATTTTTAGTAAGAATTTTTCAAATGTTGAAAAATTATTGTAACTACGAATATTTTTTTTAAACTACCAGATACTTCGAAGGTCTGTCTCCAAGAAATAAGTAGCCTATGTTTAACATCATCAAACTCAACAATTTTAGCTAACATAATATATTAGATTCCTTAAGATATTACAGTTTCAGAGTTCACAATAGTTTTATTAACACTTGAATAACATTAAATTAACCGAATCTATGACCATTTCAAAACTCTAATACTTTCAAAATAATAATAATTAAAGTTGCAACTGTCCACAATTAAACAATATAACTGAGACAGGAGTAATTATATAGTCTCATGGGTTCCAATCATTTTTATGTTCTTTGCAATAACAACTTTTTTTTATCTCCTTTTTTAACTTGTGCACTTCTTTCCTTTAAATGATTCTTTTTATTCATCTCATTCATTTGAAACTTAAATAATTGGCAGAAAGGATCAAGTTATCATATTCCCTAATTGTATCTTTCCATGCTAAAGTAAATTATTCTGGACCCAAAATTTGCAATTCGATCTTGAAATTGAAGCCCTTTTCATAGATGTTTCATATCATATTCTAGAGATTCTTGACTAAAAATTTATTAATTTTTTAATATTTTTAGTTTTCAGAATGTCAGAAAATAAAATAAGGAATAATATTACCTAGCACCAATGGTGCTAGATCACCGGTCTAGATGGCCACACTTAATAGGATCAATTAAATGATTCATGTGACATTGTATTCAAGTGAATTTATAATTTAATGTCATCCAGTTGCCACCTGACCGGTACTTGACAGTTGACACCAATGATCTTGAGTAGCATTACTCTAAAATAAGTAATTTAAATTCTAAATCTTAATGAAGTTTTTGGTTAGAAAAAGAAACAGGTTATAATCTGCCAAGTAGGTTTTCTTTCTTGACATGGATTTTCTAAGACTGTTTAGGGACAAGCACGAGTAATAATTGAACCAATGCATGGGCGCTTCATCAATGCAGAGAACACAAATGTCTCAAACAGGAGAATTTACATACAAGGTAAAGAATACAAGAAGGGGATGGATGTGTATATATAATGCCAAATAATAAAGCAGAGAGTTAAGGTATGCGGGTAACTGAAAAATAGGCGCACATGAAAAGAAGAAAGGATCATGTCATACCATAACAAAATTTTAAAAAATTACACGTGTCATATGAGCAGACCAGAAGGGAACAATTTTCAGCATCTGATTTAAACAAGTTAACTGAAAAAGGATTGAACATCAAACCGCAAGGCTAAACACATTCCTCGTCATGCAAGAAAGTCAAAAGGATACATTTTCGCAATATTCACCAAGATGGTATAAATTTCCAGATATCAGGTAATTAGATAAGACATAAGAGCTGTACAGATTTCCAGCTTCCTATAGTGGATGCAGGAATAAGCATATGAACATTACTGACCTGAACACGACTCCACAGCAAAGGAACAGAAGCCTTTGCCTGATTACATATATAGACATTAGTCAAAAATGGTTGAGGAAATTCCATGAGAAGGGTTTCTGTATATGTAGATTTGTTGTGATTGTTGACTGTAAGGCTGCGAGTAACAGCATCATAAAATGTACCCGCAGCACCTGCATTCTCCGGGCAGCCAAGACTACTGCCTCCTGAAAAAGACATGAATGAAGCTTGCATTGGCTCAAAATTTCGGTCTAAGTGAAAGACCATATGCTTTCAAGCATTGTAACTTTAGACCGCTAGACATAAATACAACCTGATACGCATCATTTGAACTAGGCATGTAATTAAGATAGAAACAGTAATTTTTTTGGGCCAATTTCATATAGAAAATAATAAAAGTTGACCAATACGGCTGTGATCAATAAGCTGGGCATGAAAGGAAGGGTGCTCGTGACACACCTCTAAACCTATTAGTTAATTTACTATAATTTGAAGTAGCTTGAATTTAATCTCATTTTACTCATTACTTGGCTTCACCTTTCTGCAAAACCAAACAATTAAAACAAAGAAATCAATTTATTTCCAATTTCCCCTCTTCTAACTCTTAATTCTTGCTTTGAATCGCCAAGCAAAACGAGGATCAAATTCTCAGATGTTAATAGAATTGATAAGAGACTACTGAATCATAAATAGATCAGATGACCGTTCGAGATCAAGGAGATTAAAGAATGGTCTACCCTTGAATGGAACAACTGGGTCATCAACTACCTCAAATAAGCTAAAGCTGTGTCTCGTATGAAATACCGAATGCATGAGTGCCAAGAACATGGCACACATTTAGCCCATGTTAAGTGGGGATTAAAATCAGATTTTTAGTAGATTTTGATAAAAGATATAAAATGTGTGGTTGAAAAGTTGTGGGGTCATAAAATATGTGGTTAAAATTCATTGTTGAATTGAACTTAAATTAAAATCTAAACGGGGGCTTAATTTTCGAAAACTGATACACACATTGTTTATAACCTGCCACCCCACACCAAGAGAGAGAGAGAGAGAGAGAGAGAGGAAAGGTTCAAAATTGCCCATAAGTGGAACGGTCGACATCATCTACAATAATTTTATGTGTATCTGCAAGCAGTTAATCTGGATGGGCTAAATTATTTTTACAGCAAAATCCCTTGACAGCAGACTTTCCCATCTTTGCCATTTCCAAGTTTCTAAGGGGAAAGGGTAGTCCAACTTTTACTGGGCAAAATGGTTAACTCTAGTTGACAAGGAAATAAGAGGTAAAGACAAAAACTGTAGCTATAAGACAATATTAGAAGACATGTCAGGGGTCCTACCATTTACAGATATCTCAGGTTCATCGTGCCTACTAAAAATATCGACAGAAACTCTTCCACCGCCCCCTCCAGCAAAACCGTTACCCCCACAAGCACTTATCCTACCAGTTCCAATCCTGCACTTCACAAAAAACAACGGGGATTAAAAACGCATCAACTTCATATCTACGGCATCTCTCAGTAAATCCCAGTATCTAAGAACGTGACTAATCATTTTTTTCTTTATCAACCAACAGTAATGAAGTAGACAAGAATAAATTAATATAAAAACTGAAAATGGGAACTAGATAGATGGTTGGTCTAAGGAAGAGAATAATATGAGCTATATTTTCATCACCTTTCCTTATCCTTAGAACAGTAGGGTTTGAAGCTAGCAAAGTCAATCAATCCAGCATTGTTGAATAAAGAAGAATGTTTTAATTCATGCTTGCTAGTCCCCCAAAAAAATGTCAATGATCTTTATTTGGAAAAGAAGTATAATTCATGTGATAGACCTCAATTTTCCATTGAATACAGTAGAAAAACCATGTCATATTTAAGAACCTGATAGTTCAAAGCTTAGATGATCTTGTTGTACTTGAAAACAGAGCATGAAAGAAGAATGAAAATTCATGGACATCCCCATAAGCAAAAGATTGGGAGAAACCAAACAAGTCGGGAGTACGATAGATATCATATCTTCAAACATTGGAAGATTATAAAGTTTCTAGTACAATAATGGGTACCAATTTTTGTTATCAACATTGTGGAGAAATGAGAAAAACCAAAACCCTGCAAGCTTGAATAAAAATGCAAAACGACAATAAAAACCGTAGTATCATGGAAATATGTACTTCCACTTGACTGACTGTGACAGAAAGCATCTAATTAGCCCCACGATATGAAGGCGGAGTGAAGCTAACTGTATGCATTGTCAATGCAATAATCACATTCATAAAGGTAATGATGACAGTTTTAGTTATATATTAGCCTCATAGATTCCTGTTACAGTCACTTTGAATCAAATCACTTTAGAGTTACAAATTTGCACAATGATAGCCGATCACGAGACCTTATCTAGTTGACATTCAGACCAATACAGGAGAACAGTATTCTGCAGGCCACATTAGCAATTCCAATGTACAAGATAATCCTAAAGTGAGCCTCAGCAATAATAAGTCATCAGTCCAAACTAAAACTAGAATTTACCAGCAATATTATATGGGCTTTAATAAACTCATATTTAACAATATATTTAATGAAAATGGCAATAAGAGGAAAGAAATTTTTACATCCTATAAGCCTTGATGTGGATGCTGCCACCAGAACCACCTCCACCTTTGGTACCTCCATCTCCTCCTTCCGCCAAAACACTCCCATTCAACTCAAAAAGCCTCAAAATCATCAACATTACCCTCCCGCCTCCACCGCCCCCATAGTCAATTTCCCGACTCGTGGTCCCACCCTTGCTTCCATAACTCCAAGGTTTTAGTAAACTCGACCACGAGTATGCATCCCCACCCCACACATCCTCCGGGAGTTTACTTGTGTCTGTTAAACAAGCTGCCCCTCTGCCTCCGTGTCCCCCACCTGCCCCATCAACCCCCTGGGGGGTCCCACTAGTCTGAGGCGGTGGCGACCCAGCTAATCCTGTAGTATTCACAGCTGAATTATTCCCAAAATTAGCATTATCTGCAAACAACTCAAAAGTACCACTTGCTATTGTCGAATTCTCTCCCAAAGTAAAGTTCCCAGTAACATTTATCACAATTTCACAACCAGAAAACGAGGAACAGCTTATGTTAACATTGGGAAGAATTACAAGATTGCCCTTCCCTGCTATGTAGACGTCCTTGGAGAGGTTCAAATTAGAAGCCATTTCGCAGGTAGTATCCAAAGAGCCGATCCCGCCAAGATCGTCATCGCAGGAAAGCGACGGCGGGTGCGGCGGAGGAGGAGGCGGCGCCGGCGGGGTGTAGTCCTGGTGGAATAACAGTAAATCCGAGTCGAAATCGGAGTCAAGCGAAGCAGCTGATACCAAAACTGAATTTAAACAGGGATTTCCCGGTAGAAACAATAAGATTAACAATAATAAAACTGGATGCAAATTACTGAAACAACGTGAAGAAAAAGCCATTGACGAGTGAGAATAGTCATCACATCGAACAGTAAAGAAGGGAGGAACAAGAAACGGATTTCATCTGTAGAGTAATTAAACTAAACCCCTCGAAAATTCACCGGGAAAATTTGAGAAGCTAACAGATTTTATGAGAGAGAGAGAGAGAGATGCAGCAGTGTGTATGTATAGGTTGGGGGAAGGAAAGAGCTAGAAAGGAGGAGCGCGAGGCTCGTGTGTGGGTTGGGGATGGGGCAGGTGGGTGAGTGAGTGAGGGGAAGGTGGCAGCTCGATTCAGCAGTTCTTTTCTTTTTTTATGCAACTACTTTTTCAGAAGGGAATTCGTTGCACAGTATGAAAAATTGCAGCATTGGTCCTCAATTTATTGTATGTATAATATATTGGACTTTAATTCATGATTTTATTTCTATTATCAGTTCTAACAAAGAAAAATATTTAAATTTATGTTAAATTATTTTGTGTTCTTTCTAAAAATGCACTTAAATTCAAAATTATATGGACTAATCTAAGTTGAGGCCAATAATCTAGTGGCATAACTTTGGACTTACGGAGGTAATGTGGTGGTTTAGTTGAAATTTTGATATCTCCATGGCCCCGGCTAAGGCTGAAGGTTAATTTAAAGATTTTGAGGACTAAATGAAATTGGAGCAATACGTTGGGGAGCAATGGTGAAATATTCCCATTCAAGCATTTGCAGTTATTTTTCTCGTAGTCGCGGCCTCGTTTTTCTCCTCTCGTGTCGATTTCAACATTCCAGCAAGAATTAGGGAGCAGCAGAGCACGAGTTTTAAATTATTTAAGGAAATAATAAGAAAATTTACTCTTTCTGTAATCAAATTGAAAAATAATAGAATTGTTCTTTTTAATTATTTCATTTTCAACTTTTAGAGAATGTTTTTTAAATCGTTTAAACTCGTGTTCGATATAGATAAAAATCAAATTATCGGTAAATTTTGATAAAAGTTGATGGGGTGCGATTGAAAAATTATGAGACCTATGAAATGTGCTATTAAAATTAATTGTTGACTTTCTTGATTTGAATTTAATCGGGCTGAATATTTTGCATTTTGCAAAACTAACAACAATTACTTTTTTTAAAGTACTTAAAATTACTATGAAAGAAGTAATTATTGCTACATTTTCACAACTTAAAATTAATGAAAGAGTGTAAAAAATAGGTGTGTGCCCATAAAAGGACATAGAAGTAGGCGACGAGAGAAAGAAGAAGAGCGTCAGAGATTTTGGCTCATCATTGTGTTGGATAGTGCCGTTTGAAATTGATTCAGCACAGAAGTTGTTGAAGTAAATTTATTGGATCAGGTAAGCAAATCAAGCGATAAGTCAACTTTATTCTAGATTTAAACTTTTTCAGATTTCAATGGATGAGATTAGCCCTCCCATTTTTCAAAAATTTATTTTTTTCAAAAATCATTTTCAATATATATTCTCCAAATAAAATAATTTTATACGTAAATTAAAATTTTTTCCTACTATCAAAAAACTCATTATTCTAAAATATATTAACCCAAAAAATGGGGCTCAACCTCTATCCGAAAGTAAAAATTTATCATCATTTAAACATTCAGGTTTGCAATTCAAGAACTCTCTAGCAAGGGATTAACTTCTCTTTACTCATTTTTTTAGTTTTTAAAAATATACATCCACGATGTAATTTAATAGACACTTCGTCAAACTGATAAAGCAGAGGAAAAAATAGACATTATCTAGACCTCCGTCTAGATTCACAAATCCTGTAATGAATGATTCAACAAAATTGATCTTTACTTTCTAAATTTACGTTTTTTCCTTTATTTTAAAAATAGATAAGGAAAATTTTTCTACTTACGTGTAAAATTATTTTATTGAATAATGTGTAAATTATTTTATTGAATAATGTGTAGTTGAAAATGAGTTTTAAAAAACAAAAAAAAATTGATAAAATGGGGTTCAAACAAGATCTTAGTTCATAAAATGTATTGGAGACTAATTTTAGACTTGAACATCTATTTATCATCAAAGCCACCTATATAGCAATCCATATACTGCATTTGAGATGCGCTAATGAAAGGAGTTTAACATTTGGAGTTGGTGAATTAAAGTTGAGATCATAAGTTTCCGTAACAGCACATGACGAGTAATGTATTTTTAAGCATTTAATGGAATGTTATACGTCGGACACATGAGTCAAGAATTATCTTAATTCAGGTTCAAATCACTTGAACTTTAATCCTATAGTTTCGTCACATCTTTTACTTAGCTCGATGTCAAAACAAATGGTCACAAATGAATTTAATTTGATTAGGTCTACATTAGAAAATAGAGTATAAAGAGTCGCCACACAACAAAACCTCGTGCATGTACTCAACATCTACCTTCCCATAACGCATGCGCGAGCATACCCCAATGTCATGCATGCATGCTATCTGAGTTCAAATAGGTCTAACCAATTATGTACTTGTGAAAACAAAAAAAATTGCTCGCTTCTTAATCAAAAGATATTTATGACGTAACTTATCTTTATCTTTAATATATTGATATGAACATTATCTTTATACACACTGTTTTAATAGAATTACAACAATACCCTTATGAAATTTTGATATGATTTAATTTAGACAGTTGTTTCGGGTCAATCTTGTGAATTGTCACATACCTTTCGAGAAATTAAGATCAGATTTCAAGTCAAGTTTTGATATTTCTTGATGTTCTCGAGAAATGTTATTGTTCATTTCTGGTTGGAGCTATTGAATTTTAGCCGACTGAATAAGGTTAACTTNGCTCGCTTCTTAATCAAAAGATATTTATGACGTAACTTATCTTTATCTTTAATATATTGATATGAACATTATCTTTATCCACACTATTTTAATAGTATTACAACAATACCCTTATGAAATTTTGATATGATTTAATTTAGACAGTTGTTTCGGGTCAATCTTGTGAATTGTCACATACCTTTCGAGAAATTAAGATCAGATTTCAAGTCAAGTTTTGATATTTCTTGATGTTCTCGAGAAATGTTATTGTTCATTTCTGGTTGGAGCTATTGAATTTTAGCCGACTGAATAAGGTTAACTTCTTATCCATTATAACTTGTTTGTTAAAATTATAATAACAAAATGACATTATTTTAAAAGCTATGTTACACGTACAAAGTTTTTTCTCAAAATTTCACTTGGCACAGCCTAATTGACAGCTCGCAAAAAAAAAAAAAAAAAGGTTT
>CAIGRK010090097.1:0-16999 GCA_903798315.1 Fraxinus greggii
TGAATGAGTTGAAACTTGTTAATCAGAACTTGAAAGCCAAAGTTAAATCATTAACAATTGATCTTGAAAAATCCAATACTCAACTTCATTCATTCAAAAGTGGTACGCAGAAACTGAATAATCTCTTGGGGATGAACAAGCTTGCTGGAAATAGGTATGGTCTGGGTTATGTTCATATTGATAATACAACTGCTAGTACATCCAAAATCACGTTCGTCCCGACCACTAACAAAGCTCGGTATACTGTTAATCCTGAACCCAAGTGCACAAATGTCTTTGGATCAAGACCTACTAGACAACGAAGGACCAATCGTCCTTTATACCGACAACAACCTCTGAACAGGTTTAAACCTAAGTTCATTCCCACTTGTCACTATTGTGGCGCACTGGGACACACAAGATCTAGGTGTCGTAAACTTGTGTCTAGAAGTAAAAGTCAGAATTTCTCTAGCAAGGTTAACTTTCTCGCTAATTAGGTTAACCATTTAACCAAGATGATGACTCAGTTAACTAGGATAACTTCTACTTCTAATAAGGTTTGGGTTAAAAAGAGTGACCGGAAGGTCGTGAGATTGATGATGCTCTTAAAAGTAAGAGCATCCAAGTTTCCCTTTGATTATATTCTTAGGTGCATGCATGTGTAGTCCATTGAATCCATTCATTCTTGCATGCGTCTCACCTATTTGTGTTTTTTGTATTTTTTTTGTTTTTTTTTTGTGTTGTGTTTTTCATTTTTTTAAAAGTTTTTTTTTTTGTCTATTTAAAAAAAAAATTTTTTGGGCTCTAGACATTTCGTGGTGTTCTTAAACATTTCATTTGTGACCAAGTGTGCATTTATCTATCCTATACTGTCATTTTCATTACTTGGTTCGATTTAATGTGGAGTATTGAGTATAAGTTTCTTTATGTACCATCTGCACAGCACACACTGTGATCTTGTGAGTGAGTCTGAACCACGTGTATGAGATTTGGGATGTCATTCATCTATTGGTGAGGTGGACTTGAACGTGAATTGACATACATTTAAATTACCTTAACTTATGATGCATCTGCCTGTATTTTATATATATATATATTGAAAATGAGCTCAATTACATAAATATTTTTCTTTTCTCCCCCTGAACATATAATTTTTTGTCGCTTTTCTCAAATATTGCTTCTTATGTGCAAACTCTTGTCCATTAAGCGACTAAATTAACCCATGTAACGAGCTTTAGGCCGGTTAACCTAAGTCAGTTGACCATATGCACCAGATTATGAGAAACCTCTCGGGCTTAATTACTCAAGAGAGCTGTTGGAATTATAATCAGGAGATCAGATAGTACGTGTCGTCGTCTAGTCTGGCAGATTGTAAGTTATAAGTCGTTTATAGTGGATTGTTGACTGAGAAAGTGCCCGGAGTTTTTATCCAGTTGGGTTCTCCGTGATCAATTCTTGTGTTGGTATATTGCTTAATTAACTGCGGTATTTTAACATAAGAATAATTGAATTGCATGATTAACCATCTATAAAATAATCAATAGTGACTTGTTGCTATTTAATTGTTAAGTAAATTTAGTTCCGCATAATCACTTATTCACCCCCCTCTAGGTATTGTTAGGGTCGAACAGTGTATTTTCACAATTGAATTACGAAAATTACAACTTACTACTTGACTTTTATAACCTATCCAATTTAGTCCTTTTTGTTCACATACTTGTCAATTACATCATAAACTATCAAAACATAACAAAAAGTAAGATGAAACTAACAATTAAAAATTATAACTAAGTTATATAAAATAACACAAGTAAAACTATGTGTAATACCTACTTATATAAATAACTTAGAATTGAAACAAAGAATATTAATATCAATATTGACAAAATACAGAATACAATATCAATATTAAAATTTCTATCAAAAATTTCCAATAATGTTGTGACTCCCCCCAAGTCAGATATAAAAAAATATCTAAAACTCCCCTCACTCACATACAAACAACTATCTGAAATAAATATATCTTCTCTCCCTCTTTTTGTTACAAATAACAAAGGAAACGAGTAATAGAATTACACAAAATTTCATAGAGAGTAATGAATGAAAATATATGTATGCAAATCATGTGATGAGGACCAAAATTTATTTTTGAGGCAACTGTTTTCTCGAATTTTTAAATATAACACCATGAATAGTTATTTGTTCATTTATACAAGTATAATTTATAAAAAAAGAAACTTTTCCCCGCATAACTCGTTTTAAACCTTAATGGAGTAAATTTTATAAGTTACCCATGTGTGAAAAGTGTCACTAATTTCCTGTAAGCAAAGTCTCAAAACCTTATTAGTGAGAAATAGCATGCAAGGTATCACTAGCGAATGATTATATTCCTTAAATTATGAAATCAAACCCATTGTCCTAGGACCTTTTAAATAAAAAAAAGGCTTATATTTAATTTTTTACATGTGTAATTTTTTTCACCCTCTATTTGTGAGCATATATAATTTTTCTATTTTATGTGCAGACTTATCTTTATCAAGCATTCTCAATGACTACTGTAATGAGTTTTAGGTTGATTACTTCAAAATCAAATGATTATAAGGTATCATATTTTAAGATACCTAGCAGACTTAATTGTTCGAGTCAAAAAATCTACGAAGACAACTATAAAATGTAACTCACTTTTTCATATATTTCAAATATTTTTCTATTGAAACTCAATAATAATTTTTCTTTTAGGGAAATATATAATAATTTTTCTTTCAGGGAAATATACAAGAGTTTATGTCAACTAATGTAGAGGCCAATCCATATTCAAAGTCGACTCACTGCACCGATGATCGTCATCCCAAGCCTCACATACGCGGTCTCACAGGAGTTTAATGTGTGTAATGTAGACAGTACACGAAATAACATATACCAAGTACTCCAAATAAGTTCTAAAAAAAAAAGAAATCATTGGATCAAGATTTTTCAATCTAATTTTAGCTTTATTGAGGTGAGTATATCAAATCCTGTTGTGGATTCCAAGGTTCATCATCCAAGGGTTCACATCAATCGCTGTGTCGTGCATGGAATCTAAATGTAATAGAAATGTTTTTTCATCAGTTTTGTAGTCATACAAGTGGACATAAAGACAAATAGATGTAGAAAAAATGGGGACATTGACAATTTACTGTGTAAAGTGTTGTTTTTGAGCCATAGGTCTTGCTTTCATTCCAATCAACCATCTTTTAAATATTTAAACAAGTAAAACAGGCTAAGATATTGTGTGCGCGGGCCCCATCCCCACTCACATTATTTCAACTCCTATGAATTAATCTATGTACACATAGATTAATCCATCAATTAATTGACCTCCAGATGTCATCTTTGGAGAGAGTACAGTTTGTAAATGTAGTACCAATGTTTTTTCATGAGTTCCATGGTCATACAAGTGAACATAAAGATAAATGGGCATGAAACTGCTGAAAAGGACACTTTTTTCCTTTAAAAGGTAAGTATTATTTTTTAGCATGGGTCTAAATTTCACTCCAAATACACTTGATTTATCTTTGAAAACAGTTAAACAGGTAAAACAGGCTAAGGTATTTTGATTTACTATCTTGTATTGAGAAATTAAATATAATTTGAATTAACTTTGTTGCAGTGTAATGATACTCACCTGCATGTCACTATATTGATATCTGAGTAATAAATTTGAATTGAGCCAAATGTCTAAATGTATTAGGAATATTTGTTCATCATTTTTAAGGCAATTCGAGTGCCCAGGAAAAAAAAATCTTAGAAATTAGTGATTGCACCACTGCTTTTCGAAACGGTGTCAATTTCTGGAACGAAGTCTCGATTTCACTCCGAACACACTCAGTTATCTTTGAAAACATTTAAAACATTATTATGATCTTAGGTATTGCATTTCATTATCATATATGAGCTTAGGTATTTTCTTGTGTTTATTAGTTAATTTATTTTCTAATATGAGGATTGATGAAAACTATGGGACAAAAGCTAGCAAGGATGTGTCGATTATGGAAGAAGGATCACTGGCGAGATCGCGAGCAAAGAAAATCAAGGAAGTCATGAAATTACTTGCTCAAGCTACGTAGGCCGAGAATTCAATTACAACGAGCCAAAAATCAAGTTTCATGTTGGACATAGAAGAGGAACCAAGATTATTGCACTTAACTCAAGCTAAGTTAGAAAAAACGAAACTAAGAGTGTAGCCAGAAAGTGGCGAGCGCGCAGGCAAAATAGGTCACGGCGCACGAGATGCAAAATTTCAACCCGTAGTCTAATCAATTGAATGGCATGTGCGAGAGAATACACAGTGCGTGCGCGCAATACAAAAATTCGAAACCAGTTTAATTTTTCCTTTTTTCGTTTATAACTCTATTTGTTTGATATTTTCTTAATGTTTTATGTTTTAATTAGGATTTTTATGAGTTGCCTATATATATGGGCTCATTGTTTCATTGTTAATTAACATATTATTGAGAGATTAAGTCAAAGTAAGGTTGCTTTCTTCTTGTTCTTCATTGAACTTGTGGCGTTCAACAACTTCATAGCATGGTCCATAATTTTTGTGATTAAAGGGTCAAGTTCTTTTATAACTTTGGTTCATTGATTCAATAAATTATTGGGTCAAACTTCTAATCGGGATTTTAGTTTTCTTGGGGTTGTGATTCAATTTTTTGTGGGTTTTGGAAGTACTATTGCTACGTGGGTTCACATCAATTGGTATCGAAGCTTTGGCTCTAAAATCAAGGTTATATCTTTATCTTTCCGCATTTTTTTTATCTTCTTCATCGAGTCTCCATTGTTTTCTTGATTCTTCATCATTTTCTCGAGTCTTTTGTATTAGCACAAATGCCAAAAACATTCAAGAATTGTTTCGTGCATTAAATTTAGTGCACCAATACAATTTTGTTTCGATCTTTCTTGCCTATATTGTTTTTCCGTGTATTAGTGTCAAAAAAAAGGAAAACAAACGAAAATTCCAGAAAAATGTTTTAGCAAAAAGAAAAAGAAAATTCTAAACCAAAATTCTTGAAGTGCACTTTCTTTCAAGAAAGCAATTCAATACTTAAATCATCTATTGGTATCAATTTTGTTGTAGAATGGCATAAATCGATTTCAATAATCACTTTCTAGAAATTCTTGGTTGTGTTTTTATTCAATTTTTTCATCCATTCCTTTCTTGAGTACTGTTTCTTGAGTCATTGTCCTTTCTAAATTTCTTATACTTGCAGGTTTGAACCTTACAAGGAGATTTTTTTTGATTGAGATCAATTAGATCGTTAGAGAACTTGAAAGAAAGCATTGAGAGGAAAAATGCAAGAGTGTTGAGATTATTAGAGGAAAAAGCTAAATTTGAGTGAAACACAAGTGCAAACACATGAGGCATACAAATTCTAGTTATTAGGTTTGATAAAGAAGAATCACTATATGAAGAGGGCAGAATCAAGTCTTCATTATGAGGGCCATGCAATAACAATTCTAGCGGATGAATTTGGTATTCGGAGAAATTAGAGAGCTAAACTACAAAGGAGACAACCTAGAGGAGTTCCTAATGTTAGGAGGAAAGGTAGGTGTGATCCTAAAGTTGCATCTGATGATGGTAATGAAGTGAATAGTGCTAATGAGGATGATAAAATATCGGAAGCCGAAATGGGTAGGATGAGGAATAGAGGACATAGATGTGACAGGGGCCTAGAGGAGATTCTAAATACTTTGGTAGAGATAGGGTTGATCGAAATTTGGGTAGCATTAAGATGAAAATTTCTTCATTCCAAGGTAAAAACGATTCTGAAGTATATTTAGTGTGAGAAAAGAAGTTGAAGTTGATCTTTGGTTGCCATGATTATTCGGAGTAGAAAAAGACAAAACTAGTGGTAATAAAGTTTACCGATTATGCAATCATAAGGTGGGATCAATTTGCAACAAGTAGGAGGAGGAATCCTAATAGACCTATTGAAACATGGGGTGAGTTAAATGCTATCATGAGAGAGAGATTTGTAACTAATCATTATTATATGGATCTTTATCAAAAAATTCAAAGCCTTAGTCAATGTACCAGGAATGTGGAGGATTACTACAAAGAGATGGAGATAGTTATGATTAGGGCGAATGTTGAGGAGGATCGAAAAGCCACAATAGCTAGATTTTTGAATGGTTTGAATAAGGAAATATCCAATGTATTGGACTTACAACATTAAGTGGAGTTGGAAGACATGTTACATATAACTATAAAGGTGGAGAGACAATTAAAAAGAAAAGTGATGGGTTTGTTTCAAAGGTTAAGGTTGAACCATCAAGAAGAAAAGAGGAAGTAACTAGCAAAGTAAAACTCAATGTATATTCCCAACCTTCTAGGAATATGGATATCAAGTGTTTTAGATACTTGGGTTAGAGTACATTGCTTTCAATGGCCTAATAAAAGGGCAATGATTTTATGTGATAATTGGGAAGTGGTGAGTGATAGTGATGAGATGCCCAAATTGTAGGATGCTAGCGATGGTGATATGGTAGAGTACCCAGTGGTAGGTAAAACATGTTACGAGGCGTGTTCTCAGTACACAAATCAAGGTGGATAACATGGAATAGCAAAGGGAAAACATTTTTCATATTAGGTGTCATGTCAATAAAAAAGGTATGTAGTATGATTATTAATGGAGTGAGTTGTACTAATGTTGCTAGTACTACCCTTGTTGAAAAATTGGGTTTGACTATGTTAAAATATCCTAGAACCTATAGGTTGTAATGGTTGAATGAATGTGGAGAGGTCAGGGTTAATAAGCAAGTCTTGGTGAGCTTTACAATTGGGAAGTATAGTGATGATGTGATGTGTAACATGGTTCCTATGTATTCTAGGCATATTTTGTTGGGGAGGCCATGCCAGTATGATGGGAAAGTAATACATGACGGGTACAAAAATAGGTACAGCTTTGTCAAAGATGGAAAATATATTACTCATGTTCCATTAACATCAAAACATGTCTATAAGGATCAATTGAAATTGAGAAGTAAGGAAGAGAAGAAAAACAAAGATAGGCAAAAAGAGAATGACACTAATACTTGAAAGAAGAGAAAAAAATAGTGAAGTGGTTGAAAACAAAGAGGAAAGAGTAGAGCCATAAGAGAGAAAAGCAAGAGAGTCTTCAAAAAGAAAAGAAAAGTCAAAAGTCAGTTTCCTTATAAAAGAGAGTGAAATAAAGAGGGCTTTAGTTGAAAACCAACCTATGATATTGTTTGTCTACAAAGAATCATACCTCAATTTTGAGGAAACTAACCAACCCCTCCCCAATTTGGCTATTTCTTTGTTGTAGGAATTTGGCGGCTTGTCCCCCAAAGACATGTTAGTATGTTACCACTCATTCGAAGCATTGAGTATCAGATTGATTTTATACCTGGAGCTATTATTTCAAATAAGCCAATTTATAGAAGTAATTCCAAGGAGACAAAGAAACTTCAAAGCCAGTGAAGGAATTGATAAGCAAAGGTATGTGAGGGAAAATACAAGTCCATGTGTCGTGCCGGAGCTACTTATACCTAAAAAGGATGGGACTTGTTGAACATGCATTGACTACGGAGCATATAACGGTAAAGTATCTTCATCCCATGCCTATATTAGATGATATGCTTGATGAACTTCATGGATCATGTAAATTTAGTAAAATAGATCTTAAAAGTGGTTATCACCAAAATAGGATGAAAGAATGAGATTAATGGAAAATTACTTTTAAGACTAAATATGGATTGTATAAATGGTTAGCTATGCCATTTGGATTTACTAATGCACCTAGCACTTTCGTAGTAGTTTACTTTGATGGCATTCTAGTGTATTGTAAGAACTTAAAGGGGAATATAGAGCATAAGCATGGCCAACACCTAAAAGCATAACCGAGGAAAGAAGCTTTCATGGTTTAGCTAACTTTTATAGGCGCTTTGTTAAAGAATTTAGCACACTTGCCTCGCTACTCATTGAGATTATGAAAAAAGAGTGTAGGATTCCATTTGGACATTGAACAAGAACATGCATTTATTACTATTAAAGATATGTTATTTTCTGCATCTGTTTTAGCAGAACTTTTGAAATTGAATGTGATGCCTCAAGCATAGGAATTGGAGCAGTTTTAATGCAGGATATGAGACCAATAGCTTATTTTAGTGAAAATTTAAGTAGGGTGACTTTGAATTATCCTACATATAACACAGAATTGTATGCATTTGTGTGAGCTTTGAAGACATGGTAGCATTACCTATGACCTAAGGAGTTTGTAATCCACACTGATCACGAGTCATAAATTAAAGAAGAGGCATCTGAGGTTGATGGAATTTATTGAGACCTTTTTCTATGTCATTTGATATAAACAAGGTAAAGAAAACACAGTAGCTGATGCATTATCAAAGAGGTATGTACTTCTTACATCTTTAAATGTAAAGATGCTTAGATTTGAATATGTTAAGGAATTGTATGTGAATCATGCTAATTTCTCTGATATATATAAATCTTGTAGTACGGGGGTTGTTGATAAGTTCTTTAAGCATGATGATTATTTATTTTGGGAAAACAAATTGTGTGTCCCTAGGTGTTTAATAAGGGAGTTGTTGGTCAGAGAGTCACATAGTGGAGGTTTGATGGGTCATTTTAGGGGTCAAGAAGACTTTAAAGATGTTGGGAGAACATTTTTATTGGCCTAAGATAAAAAGTGATGTAGAAAGGATATGTAGTCGATGCATAACATGTAAACATGCTAAATCTAAGGTTTTACNTATTTTTGTTATTTATATATATATATATATATATATATATATATATATATGTGTATATATATATATGTGTGTGTGTGTGTGTGTGTGTGTATCATGTGATAAAGGTTCAATCGATAAATTTTATAAGTACAGATATATGTTTAAGGGAAATAGGTTATGTGTTCCTAATTGTTTTATACATAAATTGTTAGTATGTGAAGCATATGGTGCGGTTTAATGGGACATTTTGACAGTAAGAAGACCTTAGAGATGTTGTATGAATATTTTTATTGGCCTAAAATGAAAATAGATGTTAATCACATTTGTAGTAGATGCATTACATGTAAAAATGCTAAGTTTACCACAAGGTTTGTATAACGTCTTTACCAGTTCCTAGTGAGCCTCGAGTTGAAATATCTATGGACTTTGTGTTGAGATTGCTTAGAACTAAAAGGGGTAGAGATTTCGTAAAAGTGGTAGTGAATAGATTTAGTAAGATGGCACACTTCGTTTCTTGTCATAAAACATATGATGCCACACACATAGCTGACTTATTCTTTAAGGAAATAGTGTGACTCTACTGGATACCTAGGAGTAATGTGACTAATAGAGATGTTAAATTTCTCAGTCATTTTTGGAGGGTTTTGCGGGATAAGTTGGGAGCCAAACTATTATTTTCTACTATTTGTCACACACAAACAAACAGACAAATTGAGGTAGTTAATAGAATATTAACACAGCTTTTGGGCACTACAGTCAATAAGAATTTAAAGAGTTGGGAAGATTGCTTGTCATACATAGAATTTGCATATAATATGGCCATACATTCTACTTCTTCTTATACACCTTTTGGAAATTTTATATGGTTTTAAAATCTTAGAACGGTGAGGTGTTTGGAAGGGTGCAACAGGAAATAGGAAATTTTGAAAACACATTGATTCTACTGGAAAATTCTTTGATGGAGAGCTTTTCAGTGGATATCGAAAATTAGCTTTTGTAATGCCAAAACCAATATACAGTTTGGCTAGAAAGAGGGAAAGCTTTATGGAGGCAAAAGTCATGTATTAAATGGCTGAAGGAGGGTGATGGTAACACAAAATATTTTCATGCTTCGGTCAAGAGTAAAAAAAAGAGCCAAATTATCGATCACATGGTCCTTGAAGATGGTACTGAGCTAAAGTCAGCAGATAATATACATGAGGGGGCTATGCAATTTTTTCAAAATCTGTTCTCAGTTTCACCTATCTACACAAACGATTATGGTCTTGAACTCTTGACACCAGTCATTACCGGGGAGGAAAATAGGGCTCTATGCAAACCACCTATTTTCAAGGAGGTAAAAGCTGCTCTTTGGTCTATTCTCAAAGATAGCAGCCCTGGACCTGATGGCTTTAGTGTGAGCTTCTTCATTTCTACGTGGGAAATTGTCCAATTCGATCTCCTTGTTGTGGCCACAAAATTCTTTGGGGGAGTTGTCCTCTAAATTACGCTTTGGGGGCAACTAATATTGTTCTAATCCCTAAGGTCGAATCCCCTAATAGTTTTGCAAAATTCAGGCCTATTAGTCTCTACCTGGTGGTGTTTAAGATACTGTCCAAAATTATGGTTACTCGGATGGCTCCTTTGCTTGAAAAATTAATTTCTCAAGAACAATTAGCTTTTATTCAAGGCATGACCATTTTTTATACCATATCAATTGCTCAGGAGATGATGGATAGTCTTTACGAGAAGGTGAAGGGTGGAAACACTTTATTGAAGAAAGATATGGCCAAAGCATATAATAGAGTAAACTAGCGATTCCTTCTGGAGAACTTAAGAAAACTGGGATTTTTCGACCAATGGAGAAGTCTTATCTTTAATTGCATTTCCTCTCTATACTTCTCAATCATGCTTAATGGCAAGACACGGGGGTTTTTCAAGCCATCGAGAGGACTACGCCAAGGAGATCCATTGTCACCATATTTGTTTATACTGGCACAAGAACTCTTATCAAGAAAGATCAATCAGGCATATGAAAGCAATGAAATTCAATCGTTTCATTCTGGAGGAATTGTGGTTAGTCATTTATTTTATGCCGATGATTTACTTATTTTCGTCAATGGAAGAAAATAGTCGATTATCAAGGTCCTTGATATTATAAAAAAATATGAACTGATATCGGGTCAACTGGTGAGTCCTATGAAATTTTCTATGTTTTTTTTCCAAACATACCACGACTACACGTAAAAGAAAACTATTGGCTGTTTCGGGATTTAAAGAAGGTGTTTTACCTTGTAATTATCTGAGCGTCCCTCTTTACACTGGAAGATTATTGAAGTGTATGTTTGAACCAATGATGGACAAAATTCAGAAAAAATTGGCTGGCTGGAAGGGTCGATAACTCTCTTTTAGAGGAAAAATCACCTTGATCAAACATGTGCTTAGCAGCATGCCAATTCATATCTTATCGGTCCTGAATCTGCCTAAAGGAATTCACAACGAGCTGAACCATATTTTTTCATATTTTCTCTGGAATGCAACTGATGGGTCTACGAAAATGGGTCTCTTGGAAAAAAATCCGTTACCCAGTGGAGGAGGGTGGTTTAGGGATTCGGGATTTTGGCAAAGTGCAACGAGCTTTATTTATGAGATTTGCATAGAAGCTACTGGATGGGAAATCCTTATGGGCAAAATTTTTTCGAGCTAAATACATGAAAAATAAACATGTTGCGTTGCTGAAAATTTCTCCCACGTAATCTCTTTTTTGGATGGGGGTGATCTCGGAATTACATATTGTGTTGTAAAACTCTTTTTGCCGTGTACAGGATGGATCCTCAAATTTCTGGTTTGACAATTGGTCTGGTACCCAAAGCTTAGTTGAGGCAGGTTTGGAAGTAAAGGAACCACGATTACAAATCAAGGATCTTTTCACGATCAATGGAAAATGGAATGGAAGTAGGCTTAGGGAGGTAATGGATGAAAATCAAGCTTCGGCTATTGAATGTGTGCATATAAAACTACATGAAAACAATGATCATTATGTTTGGAAGCCTAGTAAGGATGGTTCTTTTTCCACTAAATCGGCTTGGGAATTGACTCGAAAAAAATGGAGTAGACTGTCAATGGAAACGATGGCCGTGGAACCGTCATGTACGTCAAAGAATCTCGTTTCTATCTTGGCGAGCTCTTCTAAAATGCTTACCAGTTGATGAGGTGGTCCAAAATATTGGGATCCCACTTGTTTCTAAATGTGAATGTTGTGTTAATCCCTCGATGGAAAAGATCAACCACGTGCTATGCAATGGGGAAGTGGCAAAAAAAGTTTGGTCTTACTTTGCAGTCCATTTCCAGCTATCCCTTCCCAATGTAACTACTTGGAAAGGAATGATGAATTTATGGTGGAAACATGTCTCGAGTTCTTCACAAGCGGGAGTTCTTCGCGGCATCTCACCACTTATTATCACATGGGAATTATGGAAAATCAGACACGTGAAGCTCGAATGGAGGGACACCCCATCTTATGGCAGAAAACTGTTCGGCAGATCTAATCATTTTTATCCCAGGTTGCTGGTCTGATTACCAAGGTAGTAAAATCTCAAGGTCGTTATCTCTACTATTTACGCTCCTTAAATTGTCCTATAAATGACGTTAAGCAAAGAAATGTGCAACTGATCAGCTGGAAGAATCTAGTTGGTAAGCAGCTACAATTAAATGTTGATGGCGCATCTAAAGGAAATCCAGGTCCAGCCGGCAGAGGAGGACTTATACGTGACAGCAAGGAAAGATGTTGGGCTGGATTTTCTCGACACTACGACTCCTACACAAATATGGTGGCTGAAACCCGTGCCCTTCTTGATGGACTACGAATGTGCAGGGAGCAAGAAATTAGGAATATCATCGTTGAAACCGATTCTAATATCTTAGTTCAATGGCTAATTAAAGGAGCCTGTTCTTTATAGTGGCTTTGGGAGTTTTGGGAAGAAATTTTGGAGCTGATCCGACTGCTAAATGCTCAGGTCCATCACGTGTTTCGAGAGGCCAACATGGCGGCTGATCTCCTTGCAAAATATGGTAGCGGTGGTTCGTCTATGAACCTGTCATTCGGCGAAGAGTTTTCGACACGTCTTAGAGGAAATTTTGCATACGGATAGTTGGGAATTACCCTACCTTAGATGTTGAATTGTGTTGATTCAAATGCCTTTTTGCAATCTCGATTTTCCTTCGCCACATGTGAGGCTTTATTAATAAAATTTCATTTTTATTCAAAAAAATAAAATAATTTGGATTAATTTTCTTTACCTATTGATGAAAGAGATAGTCTAGATGGGAAGGAGGTTGAATTTGTAAGATCAATTCATGAGAGATGCGTTGTCAAATTGAGAAGAAGAATGAGCATATTATGCTTCTCAAACTAGGTATCTTTCTTCTTGTTCTTCATTGAACTCAATTTCGAACTTATCAAAGACTNCCTTAGATGTTGAATTGTGTTGATTCAAATGCCTTTTTGCAATCTCGATTTTCCTTCGCCACATGTGAGGCTTTATTAATAAAATTTCATTTTTATTCAAAAAAATAAAATAATTTGGATTAATTTTCTTTACCTATTGATGAAAGAGATAGTGTAGATAAAAAAAAAAAAAAAAGGATGGTTGAATTGGTAGGATCAATCCATGAGAAAGTGCACTGTCAAATTGAGAAGAAGAATGAACATTATTCTTTTCAAGCTAATAAAGGACAGATATGTGTTACATTTGAACCAGGTGATTGGGTTTGGATACATATGATAATAGAGCGTTTTCCAACTCAAAAGATGTCGAAATTGCAACCGAGAGGAGATGGACAGTTCCAAGCGTTTGAAAAGATTAATGATAATGCCTATAAATTGGATCTTCCAGGTGAGTATAACATTTCTGCTACTTTCAATGTTTCTGCTCTTTCTCTGTTCTGAAGAGGGATAGAATGATTAGAACTATGGGGCAAAGGCTAGCAAGGATTCATTGATTGTGGAAAAAAGGACCAGTGACATAATCACGAGAACAAAAAAAAATCAAGGAAGCCTGGAATTACTTGTTCAAGTTACATGGGCCGAGACTTCGATTGCAACGAGCAAAACATCAAATTTCATGTTAGGCATGGAAGATGAACTAAGATTAATGCACTTAATTCAAGCGAAGTTAGAAGAGGCGAAGTCTGAAGCGTAGCCAGAAAGTGGCGTGCGAGCGCAAGCAAAATAGGTCGCGCGCGAACGGGTTGCAAAATTTCAACCCGTAGCCAAATCAATTGAACGGCGCGCGAGAGAGAATACAAGATGCACGCGTACAGTACAAAAATTTGAAGGCTGTTTAATTTTTCCTTTTTGTTTAGAACTCTATTTGTTTGATATTTTCTTGATGTTTTACATTTTAATTAGGATTTTTACGAGTTGTCTATATATGTGGTCTCATTCTTTTTTTTGAAAATTAACCCATGATTGAGAGATTAAATCAAATCAAGGTTGCTTTCTTCTTATTCTTCATTGAACTAAATTTTGAACTTATCAATGATTTCATCTTTGTGACGTTCAACAACTTCAGAGCAAGATTCATAATTTTTGTGATTAAGGGATTAAGCTCTTTTGTAAATTTGGTTTCTTGATTCAATAAATTATTGGGTCAAGTTCTAAACCAGGATTTTAGCTTTCATGGGGTTGTGATTCAATTTTTTGTGGATTTCGGAGGTACAATTGTTTCGTGGGTTCAGATCAAGTATATTCATTACTTGTCACTTAATGACCTTTAAGTAACAACTTTGAAAATATAGTAGGAATATTTTTTCATCTGGTTTATGGTCATACGAAGATAAAGACGAATGGACGTGATATTAGTGAGCTTTTGAGCATAAGGTCTCAATTTCATTCTAAACATACTCGATTATCTTTGAAAATACTTAGCATGTAAAACGAGTTGATATAGTGATTCACTATCTTGTATTAACGAATTACATACATCTCACCTAACTTTCTTTGTAGTATAGGGATATTCACTCTTATGTCACTTTATTTAACTTCGAAGTAACAATTTTGGATTGAGCACAATGTCCAAAATGTAGTAAAAAAATTTTTTCTTCAGTTTTATGGTCATAAGAGTGGACATAAAGACAAAGAAACATGAAAATAGGGTTTCTCTTAAAAGGGGCAAGTGTCATTTTTTAGCATCAGATCTCAATTTCACTCTAGATATCCTCGAATATATTTGAAAACAACTAAACAAGTAAATAAGCTAAGATATTACATTTCACTATCTTGTATTGATAAATTTAACAAAATTTGAGTTAACTTAGTACAAAGACACTTCCTTGTGTGTCACTATATTGACTTTTAAGCAATAACTTTGAATCCAGCATGGGACTCTTCAGTTCTACGGTGATACAAGCGTGCATAAAAACAAACAACGTGAGAATATAAAAAACGGCTCATGACATTTTAAACAAGTAAGCGACATTTTTTAGCACGATCTGGATTAATTGAATTTCTGAAGTAGTATAATGCAGTTTAATTAAATATGTGAGTAGCACCTGCAACATTTCTATTTTGCTAGTCGATAGAACCATCATGACTACTTACACAGGATATATGTTTATTTCCAACTATTACGTGTGTAATATCTTGAGCACGAAGAATCCATGATAAAATAGAAGGCAGAAACAAAATACAGTGACTCAATTAACTTTTCTTTTGTGTATTTTAACGGCTTTTATTGCATCCAATCATGTCCCATTTCTTTCAAGTGACTCAATTGAAGCGTATACACGTGAAGGGTCGAAAAGAGGATACGTGCCAGACAATACTACTTTAAATTTGGTAAACAACGACAAAGATAACTTAATTAAATAAGCTAATTGATAAATAAATTGATTAATGGAATCAGATCAGCAAGCTAAAAAGAATGGGCTCACAGACAAACACAGGTCATCGGATCTCCAAATTGGTTTAGGCACGAAAATGTAAAATATATAGGCCCATATTCATGTTAAGTAAAAAAAACTATCATAATTTTAGTAGCTGTAGTATTTGTAGGTACCAAGAGTCTTATCATATTTGGTGGTAGTCAGCCTAGAAATTGCCGTGCTACACTACATTTCTCTAGAGTTTGATAACTTTGATAATTTAGGGCGTATTCGGTAGGGATTAAAATTAGATTAAAATTGAAAAACTAGCCGTTATTGTTGACTTTTATGAGATGAGAAAAATCCATAATGACCATATTTTCAATTTTAATTGGCTTTTAATCTGTACCGAACAGAGCTTTATTGTATTCTCATTGATTGATGGAGGTATAAAGATTCCAAATAAGTTCTTCTGATATATGACCAATGGGTTATTATGTTTAGAATTAATTGTAGTAGCGGTCTAAAATTTTTGAATTTTAGTAGTCTTTATCCTAATTTTCAATGTGTGCCACCAGAGATCTTAAACTTTTCATTCATTGCAGTAGAAGTTTAAATTGATGATACCGTTACTTAACCAGAATAATAGAATTTGACCAAACGTAATATGGGCAAAATAATAACTTTGCAATTTTTCACTATTAAATAAATAAATAAAATAAAAATATAAAAAAATAAAGAAAAATGGGGTTACTGCTATCTCCTCCATAAACCCAACGTCCCAACCCACCCACCACGAAAAATCATCACAAGCACCACCACCACCTGCCACTGCTGTCACCACCGCCACTACCCAATGTCGGCACCATTATCGGAACTACCCAATGCCACTCNAAAATATAAAAAAATAAAGAAAAATGGGGTTACTGCTATCTCCTCCATAAACCCAACGTCCCAACCCACCCACCACGAAAAATCATCACAAGCACCACCACCACCTGCCACTGCTGTCACCACCGCCACTACCCAATGTCGGCACCATTATCGGAACTACCCAATGCCACTCAATGTCGCCATCTCAAACACATACACAGAGATAAAAACACAAATGCCAAAAACTGATTGAATAAAAATTGGTCGGATTTACAGAGGACATTGAATTAAAAATTGATTGAACCACCACGTTAATCGTTACGGTTTGCCCCTGTCAATCCCACTACAAACTGTTGGCACCACCAATGTCAATCTCATCACAAAACTCTTTTCACTTGACGACGCGGATCCGATCTTTCATCTTTTTTGATTTCGGTAGGCATCACTCCCTCACCTCTGAATTGGAGAACTTTTTTTAGCACTAAGCTTTGTGGGCTGATTTATCAGTTCTGGTATTGTTAATCGATTCAGGCGTATATGCAGAAATCTTTCT
>CAIGRK010090104.1:0-10459 GCA_903798315.1 Fraxinus greggii
ATTTGATAATATAATTTTAATAAAGTAAAATTTATTTATTTTACATAATAAAAATATAATTAACACATGAGTTTTGGATAAAATTAGTTAAAACTTAATTGATGATAATGTAATTTTAAAACTATGATTTCGTGTAATTTCCTCTAAAGTTTCCATGCCAATATGTTGAGTACTAGGGGCCCGACCTAATTATATCTTATAAGCTATTTGTAGCTTTTAATCAAAACTATTGTTGTGACTAATGGTGTCAAACGGGTCGAATGACTGGTCGGCTCGACTCATGAGCAACGGGCCTCGTCACTAGGTCGGCTCGCCCACAGGTGCACAGCTCGTGGGCGAGCCATTAATAGTTACCAAGACTGTCAATTTTTTGGTTACTGTACTTTTTTGGTCACTGTTGGAAAGTTCAGTGACCATCACTGAACTATGAAAAGTGTCCATTTTGGCCACTTAATTTTATTTTATTTTTTTCTTTTTTTACTCTAAAAATACCCCAACCCATCTCCAAATTTTTTCGTACAACATTCCAACAACTATCACTTTCTTCCACATTTTACAATCTACTATATTTTCATTTCTACTTTCAATTTCAATTATTCAATATCAATTATCACACTACAAATTTACAATTACAATCTTACACATCAACTTTCTTTCAATTCTTGATTTCTTTTCATACTCTTTATTTACTTACTATACATTTCATCACAATTCACAAATAGATCCATACTCATTTGTTGNTTTTTCACACAACATTCCAACAACTCTCACTCTATTCCACATTCTACAATCTACTACCTTTTCATTTCTACCTTCAATTTCAATTATTCAGTATCAATTATCACACTACAAATTTACAATTACAATCTTACACATCAACTTTCTTTCAATTCTTGATTTCTTTTCATACTCTTTATTTACTTACTATACATTTCATCACAATTCACAAATAGATCCATACTCATTTGTTGAAGGATTGTTCGGTATCGGAGGTGAATCACATATGAAGTTGCAAAGTCAATTTCATAATGAGTTTTTTGGTCTGGACGAAGTACCAATACCCAAAAATATTCCAGATTTGGATGCTCATGGAAGTAGTAATTCAATTAATTTGGATGACGCTGATGTTCCCAAAGCGAAACAAGATAATGAACATGAATTAGTTATTCTAGATGCAAGAGTGAAGCGAAAGGGGAAAAACGGGTAAAATATTGGGATCACTTTAAATTGATTCCAACAAGATGTGGCCAATGAGGTCGTAGAGTCTAAAGTAGTATGTAAATACTGTCAATAACGATTGGCATGACAAAAATGCATCGGTACCACCCATCTCCATTGTTACTACAAAGCATGTGCAGCCAAATATGGGCTTCTTGCTACCGATCAAATGCAATTTGGTAGTCCAAGTGCCAGTTCTACTTCTTTGATACTTTTCGCATGGATATATTCGGAGGAGAAAGCTCGAACGGGACTGGTGAAGTTCATTTCCGTTGTTGAGTTGCCTCTAATAATAGCGGATAACCAACATTTCTTCTCATACATGAAAGAACATCTTCAACCGAGATACGTTGGGGTAAGTCGAAACACTATTCGAAGATACAATGGAATATTTCCTTCATACAAAGAACCAATTTATTACTGATTTGCATAAATATGAGGGTGTTACAACTTTAACCTCGAATATATGGGAAATAATTAATAAAAAAAGTTATATAACTGCAACTGAACACTACATAGAACCACTTTGGTGTATGTATAAAAAAAATATTGCTTTTAAATTTATTGAATTCTCTCACAACGCTAACAATATATAATGCTATTATGAACATTATTAGAAAATATCATTGAGATAGTAAAATTCATCCTTTCACATTCAACAAAATTAGTGTTAATAAGAAAGTTATCGATAAATTGTGTATGGTACTGCAGAAATATATCACGAATACTAAAACATTTGTTAATAACGTAGGGCATAGATAGAACTCCACTTACTTATTATTGAAATCATGTAAATATTTTGAACATTTAATAACTGAATTTTATAACAATAGACATATTAAAAACGATGATGAAACTATTTTGAATGAATTTGATTGGCTTTTAACTTTTATAATTAAAAAAATTGACAATTTTGTATGAATCTACAGATATTTTATTTGAAGTTTACTATCCCACTAAGTGTATGGTGCTTGAACGTATTTATATAATTGCAAGAATTTTTCATAAATACAAAAATGATCCCAATTTTAGGGCAATTATATATTCTATGGAATTAAAATTTAGAAAATATTGGAAAGACTTGTCTATATATTTCCTTTAGCATGCATCATGGACCCACGATACAATTTATCATGTATTAAATATGTAATCGGTCAGATTTCAAGAGTTTTAACTTTTAATACACCAATCACTTGTAGAAATTTAGAACAAACTTTATGTGAAATATATGAATTATATGTAAAATGAATGTGTGCATATATTAGGCGGGGTACCTTCTGTACCTACTCCTCTCGCTGATATTGCCAAATGAATTGTCTGTTGAATTAATTGATTACTTTAATCATAATACAATTAAAAAAAATTTAGAAGTAATTGAATTCTAGTGAAAGTACGAACAATGATAGCCAGTGGTTTCTATAATTGCAAAAGACCTACTAACACCTCTGATTAGCGCTATAGCTTCGGAGTCTACTTTTAATGCATGTAAGAGGGTTTTGTCCGAGGTCAAGAGCCGGCTGAAATAAAATATTTTGGAAGCATTAATGTGCGTGAAAGATTGACAAGATGCCCATTTCCAATTGCAAGATAAATATGTTGAAATTGCATATCGTCACGTAAATGATATTTAATTTAATTATATTAATAAAAATTTATTATTTTATAATACTGTTTTAATTTTCGTGAAAATTGTACATGTATCATGTACAATATTTAACTCTGCGTGCTCGAAATTTAAGTAGCCGGTCCCAAACCCGACTAAAGGAAGGAAAAAGAAATTAAACGAGCTTGCCCCTTGAGTAATGAGGCATGAGCTAGTTGTGACCCAATGGAGTTTTAGAATAAAACTACTATGCATAAATGGTAGATAATTCTCTTTCTTTATGGCAATTTAATCTGTGAAGGAATCAAATCCTTCACACCCTTTATTTTAACATTAATATTATTTATTTGGATCAACTTGATAGAATTAATTTATTGATTCTATCCATCTTACATATATTAATTTTTATTATGTACACGATGCTGGGATTGGCTGTGAGTGGAACACAATTTATTCCAAAATTGAAAGAAGAATATTTAAAAGAATATAGAATATGTAATCCATAAAGGGTATGTGAACATATCTGGTTGGACTAAACGTCATTGGTTCTGGCCACCATCACTATCTTAAGCCCCTGTTTGTCATCCATTATTTTACATTCTACCACATTATTTTTTTCTATAGTTCACATTTTCAACCACACATTCTTCATCAAAATAATATTACACGTAAATCAAAAGCTTTTCCTTCATTTTTAACCATACATTCTCCATCAATTTATTTTTCCATAATACATTTTTGATGGTGACGCCCTCCAAATAAAAGTCATTTTGAAATTCACTCACACAAGCACTTTGTGTCATGGTGACGCCCTCCAAATTAATTTATTTCTTTTACGTGATTTATGTCTCAATTAGTAATTATTTATTACGCGAATGGTACATTTAAATGTTTATTTATGCTTATATTCAAAAGATATTTGGTAATTATGTTTCAATTCGAACTGGTTACTTAAGGAGGTCATCCTCAACGAGGATTTTGATGGACTTTAAAAGATTATAAACATAGTTATCAAACTCGATTCGTCTAAGTCATCTTTTCACAAGGTCATTGGTCAAGTCGCTGGATCACTGGTCAAATCCATGGATCAATGTTTATTCATTGAATTTTTTAAAAAAAAATGATTGATATTATACTTTTCTAAATGATGTACAACTATTTTAAAGAAATAAAAAGAAGTATTAAAAAGTTTATTGTTCTTCAGAAATTAGTGAACGTCTTCTTTCAATTTTTTTTATGTAAATTGTTATCATAAAATATTTTTCAATTATTTTACTTCTACAAATATTTTTATACAAATTGCTTGACAGATTCAAATCAAGGGATAGATGCAAGCGGGGGATAGATCCAATGCATCTTTCAATCTATCTGTACAAAATTTTGTATGTTATTTTATTAGAGGTGAACAAATTTTTGCTACTTGTACAGGCAGCTTTTACAGAAAGGGTTACAGAAGGAAATGGTACTGCTGACGTAGCTTTTATTCGACTTTAAAAAAAAAAAAAAAAGATAACCCGTATTTGATCACAATAATTTTTTAAAAATTTGTTTTTTCAATTTCGATGTCATTGCATTTTTAATACCATTTCGAAATGCTCACAACCTAATTTTTTACATTGTTAAAAGCACATAAAACGGTTAGTCGTAGTAAACGTTACGACGCGTCAAAGTAGGTCGTTCCAAATTAATATTTCGAGAATTGATTTTGATAACATGTTAACTTTAAAAATTCTCAAGCGATTGTACGCTACTCGAATCCACAAATTGCCTAAGTCGTCTCCAAACTCATTTAGAGAACTACACCATAGATGTATCTAATTGTTCAAATGGATATCGAAAATAGTTAAATGTGGGTGATAAAAGAGGCATCTATCTAGTTTTTCATTAACCTTTATTATTTTTGTGCGACAAATTTCTCAATATGATTTACATCATTTTATTAGAAACTTTTACATGGGNCGACGCGTCAAAGTAGGTCGTTCCAAATTAATATTTCGAGAATTGATTTTGATAACATGTTAACTTTAAAAATTCTCAAGCGATTGTACGCTACTCGAATCCACAAATTGCCTAAGTCGTCTCCAAACTCATTTAGAGAACTACACCATAGATGTATCTAATTGTTCAAATGGATATCGAAAATAGTTAAATGTGGGTGATAAAAGAGGCATCTATCTAGTTTTTCATTAACCTTTATTATTTTTGTGCGACAAATTTCTCAATATGATTTACATCATTTTATTAGAAACTTTTACATGGGGTGTGACGTCAAATTTTTTTGGGTCATTACAAGATTGAACTGCAAGTTTTGCTCATTTCAAGTGTTATGGTCGTTTCAAACTACACTTCTCTGTCATTTATTAATCTTTTATTGATTTTTTTTTTTTTGCATGGGACGAGACAATGAAGTAGACTTGTAACGCTCTCGATTGAGTTGTACTTCTATTCTTGTATTTGTCGTGCTTTGCAATCTCTATTCGTCTCAGTCATCTTTCTTCGTCTACATTTTCATATATTCACTTAATTTCTTCAGAATTATCATACCACCGCAATTTTTGCGTGGGATGCAAGGAGATGGGTGAACAAGTATTGAAGTCAATTGATAGTTCGGTCGCTACTATTGCTCCTTCAAAATCATCATACCACCGCAATTTGAAATAAGCAAAACTTGTAATCCAATGTTGTAACGACTTGAAGAGTTTTGAAGTCATAACCCTTGTAAAATTTTATAATAAAATGACGCAAGCTATATTTAAAAAAAAATTCGCGCAAAATTAATTAATGTTGATAAAATAATTGAAAAAAAATTAAAGAAAAGATGAGTTAGATGCCTCTTTTTAAGACTCACGTTTGACGCAACTATTTCGTTATCCGTTTGGACCATTCAATATGTCTATGATATAATTCTTGAAACGAGTTTCGAGATGACATAGGCAATTTGTGGATTCAGTTAGCATACAATCGTCTGAGAATTTTTAAAGTTAACATGTTATCGAAATTTCAAAATATTAGTTTGGAACGGCTTACTTTGCACGTTAACATTTGCGACGGTTGAACGTTTCATTTGCGATTAACAACATAGTACACTAGGTTGTGAGTATACTGGAATGATATTAAGGATGTAACATTTCAATTTTATTTGGCATCCTATAATGACCTTGAAAATTGAGACAAAACATTAAAAAAAAAAAATTATTGTGATCAAATATGGGCTATCCCTTTGTTTAAGTAAAATAAAAGCCATGTCAGCAATACCCTTTCCTTCTGTAACCCTCTTTGGTAAAAGCTGCGTCTACAAGTAATAAAATCCTCAACTAGATGAAATTTTGGAAAATAAATGTTAAATATTAGAGTATCAATCATTTATACAACTAACACTAATAGGGTTATGCTATTTGTACATGGCCACATGGCCCTGTACGTGCTAGGAGGACACCTATCCTTGTCTCCTTGCCATGGGGGAATGTGGCCATGTGCATATGACATTTTTGACACTAATAACCTAGTGGTCTGTAGTCAAGTAATAATGATCAAAATGGAAAGAGATCAGTTCACAGGACCAACAAACTTTGGACGTTTACAAAAACCAGTGGGTTCTATTAAAATCCATCGGTTCATCCGATCTAGGATTGATTTGAAAACGTCATCTCACTAGACCCCAATCGAATTATGGTTCGATCCATTTGGTTTTCAGTCATATCAGTCATCGGTTCGATCCGATTCGAGTTTAATAACTAAGATTGTAATTTCCAGTGAATTTCGTGATTTGAATAGATTTGTACAAAATCTATAAGAATCTGATTAAAAATTGAAAAAATTTGTAGAGTTTGTTATATTTATTAATCTCCATTCAAATATCGTATAAATATAGTATAATTTGTTTATTAATAAAATCCTTATAAATCTGCACCAAAATTTTAATGGATATAACGAAACCATTAAATTATCAACTGAAGGTACCTAGGTTTTTAATATATTTGAATAGAATCATCCATTGAAATCTTAATCGGGATTTATAACGACTTTTAAAATTAATTTGACGACTCTTCCAAAATGATCTGAGTTGATTGTTTGTTACTCGAGTAGTTAAATTTAAATATTCACATGTTTTTATTTGGAATAAATTTGGTAATTTCTCATACTTTGGTATTTTATAATATTTTATTTGTGGAATATTTTTTTTAAGTTTTTTAAAGATAATTATGAATTTGTGCAAATTTTGTTTTCACATATACTATATTATATATTAATACAATTCTAGGAAAACTTTATTTTACGAACATGTATTCATTAATTAATCAATGGATGATTCCAAAATTTCTGATGAACGACTGGACTACTGATTAACCAAATGTAATATCAAAATATAGCAATGGTTGTAAATGGTAAGTTTATTAATGAATAACAATTGTACCCATACATTTTTAGAAATTATTATCACTATATTAATCATTCCCCATAAATATGGAGTTTGATTCTCAATAAAATACACACAAGTCTATTGACTTCTATTCTCTATTCTCTTTTATCTCTTTTATAACATGTTATCATCACGAAAATTTAATTCTTCAAATTCTAGTGAAAGTAGTAATTTTTTTTATAAGTATAATCATCTATCACGTGTATCAAAATTAATTTGATGACATATAAATTTTTTATATAATTTTCTAGGCATAATCAATTTGGATAAATTTTATATACACGCCTTTTTGTATCAATTTGCATAATCAATTCAAATACCCATTTTTTTTAATTCTACAACTCTTTTGTTTTGCAAACCGCAATCATTAGGTGTACTATTTTGTTATCATATTTCACCACAATCTCATTAGATAAATATGAATCTGAATCAATATCATACAATCGTTTTTCTGTGATAATTAATCATGATCATGATTCTTTCATATATGCTTTCATGAATACTCCTTTTACCCTTAACTTCATTAATATTTTTTTATTCTTGTATAAATTTTAAAGCGTATATCTTATTGTTTCTCCTAAAACACAACATTATAATTAATATTTTTAAAAAAATTGCTCTTGAAGAACATAAATTATAATTTTCAATATTGTAGAAAAATATTGACATATTGCTCTTGAACAAACAATTATAAAATACAACGTCCTCTCGAAGTGATGTGATCCAAGGTAGCAATGCAACGAACACAAGCCCGGGAAAAGATCCGTTGATTATCGAAGGAGGTCCAATGACTAGGTCGTGAGCGAAGGGGGTCGAGGCATGGTGGACAAAACATTGACCACGATGAGCAAAGGGACAAGTTTCATGTTGGGCATGGACAGAGAACCAAATGGGTCAACATGATTCAAACAACGGACGAAGAAGTGGCGGAGTTCAACTATGCGACCACATAGTTGAACCAGGCATGCGGTCGCATGCCTTGCATCCGGGAATAACAGCGACTAAGTTGAAGCTACTATGTGATCGCATTTAGTATAACTATGAAACCGCATAGGTAAATCCGGCAGCAAGATTTTGGCACTTTTGGAAAGAATCCCGTTTTGTTTCAAACTCTATATTTGTGGTATCTTTTTTCATCTTTAGCATATATTCCCGTGGTAAACTAGGGTTTTAGGAGTTGGTATAAATAGTTTCATTATTTTTCAAAGCCATTGTTCTTCGTTTGACAAACTTGTGAACTTATCAGGATTATTTCTTGTGGCGTTCTAATCAACCAGTTGAGACTTTCGAATATTGCAATCAAAAGGATCGACAAGTCGTTTGTAAATTGTTGGTTGTTTTGGTTCGAATCAAACCCAAAACTTTGATTTGTCTTTGGCTTTCTTGTGTTCGGGTTTTAATCAAATTTTGGGATTCGTAGCTACATAGCTACGTGGGTTCACATCACGAAGTAGTACATGTTTCAAAGAATATATAATTTTGAATTAATGTTTATCCCCGAAGAAAAACATATAACTCATGTCATATTGGCATTGACTACTTGATTAGTTATTATGTGATTATACAATGTTTAATCGTATTTTCTTTTGCTTTAATGTGTAGTTAATCAAATGGAAATAATCACAAAATCTAAGTTTGTTGCACTTGACATATCTCGCAAAAACTATCTGTCATGGGTTCTTGATGTTGATATTCATCATGTCTCAAATGGTCTAGTAGAGACAATGGAAGAAGGAAACAAATAATCCTTGTAGAGTTGTACGAAAGTACTTATCTTTCTTTGCCATAATCTTCATGATATATTAAAAATCGAATACCTCATTGTGAAAGATCCACAAATTTTTTGAAGAAAAAAAAACTGACGGGAAGATGTGATCACTAGAGGACTATAGTCCTCCCTTAAGCCTACTATAAGTGGATACACCTTTGCTTGCAAAACTTTATAATTGTTAGTGAGTACAATTCTGAAATGTTTAAATTATGTTCAAAATTGACCTTTTATGGAGAAAAAATCACTGATTAAGATATGTTGGAAAAAACTATCTCCACTTTTCATGCATCGAATGTGCCCTTGCAACGGCAAAATTGTGAGCATGGTTTCATACTTGTCGTAAGTAAAATACCTTGTGAGTCTTTACCAAAAATCAATTAAGGAAAAAGCAAAACGGGAGACAAATTTTGCTAATTATGACAATTCAATTCATCGACTCATTTGGATGTCTCTGATTTCTTTGCCGATCCAAATGATAATATTGGCCATTTGATCGGGTATGTGATGAAAAATATAAATTAGTTTACTTTCAATGTTTTTAGTATAACCCTTTATTTTAGAAATTGAGTTTGAAATATGTTTTTATTTTTCAAAAAAATCTGAGACTTTATTATGTTTACTTATTTTGAATATTCAATTATGTTTTTATTTCATAATATTCAATTATGTTTACTTATTTTGAATATAAATCCAAGCTTTTCAAATAATACCAATTTTATTACAATTATAGAGTCATGATAGATTGTCAAGATACATGTTTGAATGATAATGCAACTACGTCTACTATTTTTCAAGACAAAATATATTTTGGACTTTACACTAGTAGAAAATAATGTTAATACGATATCATGTATATTGAATATTGAGAGCTCCAGAAGAGTTTGTATTATTTTACCAATAATACAAAGTTATATATTGAAAATGCAAAAAAATAATATCGAGTATCTTTGCATAACATCTTTTATATCTGGCTAGGAGCAAATAAAAGAAAAACTTCATCTCGTCTAGCATGTATTATGCATTTATAAAAATGATTAAATCAAATATTATTAAACTTTGACATGATCGACTTGGACATCCATGAGCTATAATGATGAATAATAAACAACTCACATTGAGATCCTTTAAAGAACCAGAAGATTATTTTATCCAATGATTTTCCATGTGTTACTTGTTTACAAGATAAGTTAGTTATTAAAACTCGGACTACAATGGTCAATACTGAATCTCCAATTTATTATTTTTTTTTTAAAGAATTCATGGAGATATACGTGGGCTAATACACCCACCATGTGGGCCATTTCGTTATTTTATGGTATTAGATGATTTTTCTATTAAATGGTTCCATGTGTACCTATTTTCACTAGAAATGTAGTTTTTACTAGACTATTCGCTTAAATCATATAATTACGAGCTCAATTTCTCGATTACTCAATCAAGACAATTC
>CAIGRK010090147.1:0-12802 GCA_903798315.1 Fraxinus greggii
GTAGCGACAGTGTTCATACGACACAACAGGTCATTGATCATGCAACTGCAACATTAAATATGGTCCAATTAATGTTATTGTCAGAGGCTCATGTCAGTCCAATGATAAGAAACAAACGAATTGAAGTAGACATCATACCCTACCTGTCTTGTGCAAATAATGGGTCAGTATTATTTTCTACTTACTTTAAGTTTATATTTATATTAATGATTGATTTATCCTAACAAAAAACTATTTCTAGGCCTAATTGTGGAAGTTTTTTGATGAAATATATTGAGTGCTTCATTTTTGGATATCCAATAGAATCAGTTTCTCCCGACAGGATGACAATATAAAGATGAAATATTGCAGTAGATATTTGCTATAATCAATACTTTCTATGTTGATATAAGTGGTAAGAAAAATTATACAGTTATCTACTTGTACATGTTACAAAACTCAAAGATTATAATTTTATCTATTTAATAATAGTTCTCAAGGTCAATACTTGATATTTGGTTACAAATCTATTTTTTATAGTTGTTCAACTTAATAGATTTATTATAAATAAAGATTAAGGGTTTAAAAAAGATACAACTCACTGAAATTGATATACTTACATTTGATATTTTGCAAGGAAAAACTGATATTGTTGAAGCATTTTACTACATAATTCGTTATTTTGGACATCAACAAACCCCCTTATCAGGTAAGAAGATATCTAATTTACCAATTTTGGATTAAACTTTCTCTCTGTTTTTTTATTAAATTCTTCGCTCTTTTAGACTCTTATTTTGTAACTATGAAAAGTGATAAATGCATATGAATTTCCTAAACTCAAGAATAAAAATCAATGGACATTCGCTGTAATCAATATTTTCTAAGTCATCTTTCAGTACTTGAGGCTGACAAGTTTAGGTGTCATTGGTGCTTTTGTGAAGGTATTTTCTATCCCTAAAGATATTTCAAATTTTATTTACTTTTGTTGTGGGTGTAGCTCAAACACAAAATTGTATTCTCGATTATAGCCATTTTACGAACAAAATACTTTTCTCTCAACCGTAGCTCCCGTTCTATGTGTGGCGCCTACGTATTCTTCAGAAGTCTTTAGTAATGGATGAGTTACAATAACAAACAAAGAAAAGAACAAACTAAGCCTTACTATCAATAAAGTTGGAGTTAGCTACATGAATCCTTTTTCGCCACTTTGTTTAGTTAATTGCTTTATCTACTTGAAAATTCAAAACAATTAGACCTTAGGGATAATAGTGGGCTGTGTTAGTATTGGTCTATCCCTCCTCCTCCTCCTAACATGTCTCTTTGAGCCTATGCAAAACTTGGATGTGTTGAAATATTAGAATGAATAGGACTCTATGCCTTCTTCAATACAAGAATGGTTAACTTCATTTAGAATAGGTTCCTTGTTATCAAAACTCAACCTGTGAGAGGAAGTGCCAGAAAATGAGGGATTGTGGACGACATGCATGTAAGTGTCGCTGCTGTGATGGAGACTGCCCTCCTTGCTCTGAGGTTTGTGCCGCTATTTTCTTTATGTTCTAAAACTTTTTGAAATAATAGCTGATGTCTTTATTGATTATTCAAGTTCGATTTATTTCTCTATTTGCAAGAATTATATTGGGGAACACTTGGATTTCACCTGGCCTCTCACCCAGACACAAGAATGTCATTTCTTAATGGTATGATATTACTATTTCATATTCATATCTTTCATATTTTAAGATTTGAACTTTCAAGTAAAAGTAACTTTTCCTAAGCTAGCACATACTTGTTTTTGTGGGAGCGTAGGAAATGTTGAGTTCTTACGTGTACTGCTAACTAGGACTGAGATTTTTCTATTATGTTCAACCTTCAATTCTTATTTATCTCATTTTAATTATGCCTATTTACAGCCATCTGTTAAATGCTAAGTTAATTAGGATTTTCTGGCTGACTTCTTCTCTGTTGTAGCCACATACCATTGTATCTGTACCCTTTTCTCAACACAACCAGCAAATCAAGGCCTTTCAGTACTTCAGGCTGACAAGTTTAGGTGTCATTGGTGCTTTTGTGAAGGTATTTTCTATCCCTAAAGATATTTCAAATTTTATTTAGGTTGGTTGTGTGTGTAGCTCAAACAGAAAATTGTATTCTCGATTATAGCCATTTTATGAACGAAATAATTTTCTCTCACCCTTAGCTCCCGTTCTGTGTGTGGTGCCTATGTATTTTTCACAGGTCTTTAGTATGTAAGATCTCCACTCTACAATTGCACGTGTTGGTTAAGTTATTTTGTGTCGTGCACTTACTTGGAGCAATGGATGAGTTACAATAACAAACAAAGAAAAGAACAAACTAAGCCTTACTATGGATATTCCTATGAACTCGCGACCCAGGTACTTTCTATTTGCCCACACTGAAAATTCTACTTTTAATTTTAAGAAATGGAAAGGCTTTGGTGGGTATATATTTATATATTTGTTTGTTGATTGGGCTATATGTGAAGAAGATAAAACTTTGAATCAAATAACCGAAAGGTTTTGGCTTTTTTGTTGTAAGAGAAAACTAAAGGTGTCTTTTTCCAAGAAAGGAGATTTCTGTCTATTCAGTGTTTGATAATTGGACAATATAATCAAAATACTTAATAAAAAGAAACTTTGAATTCATTATTCTAAAGGTTTCTTGTGGTGAAGTTTGCATTTAGCTGGGATATGAGATAAGAAAGTTCAAGATTTCTATAAAAAGAACTTTTGCATGTTAAGTGCTTCATAATTTGAGAATGTTACGAAAACAGTCAATATATAAATAGATTAAATAAGAGTTTTTCAGCTTTTTTACTTTAAGGTAGTTTTGTACATTGTTTCGAATTATCGCATGACAACTTGTGATGATTTTTTTGTCTTCAGGTTCAATTTTTTTCCAACATTTGGCTAGTCAGATTGCTTGTGCTGCCACCATTTTTCGAATTGATGAGGTTCCTTTTACTCTGGTTACTTTTTTCAATATATATGAGTTTATTTGTAGAAGAGACTAATCTTTATTGGTTTTTTTACTCTTTTGCTATCAATCTTATTACGGGTGAGAGTCTGGGACCACAGATTGACGTGGATTTGCCTGGAAATTTTATTGGTGGATTGATGAAATTTTGCTCATGCTTTATGAGTTGGGATCACTTGAAAAATTGGTTATTACATATCAAAAATTTAGTTAAAAAAATAGAAAATTGTCGTAAGTGTGCTGAATAAATTTAGCTAACCTAATCCTCGAGTTTTCATCGGCTCATGGAACTTATAGAAAGGAAGATTTGAAGAGGATAGTTAGCCTTTATAGTGTAATGGCTTCACAAGATACAATTATTATTCACAGTTATGGTTTGAGCATTTTAGGTTTCTGTGCGCGTGTTGTATCATGTTTAGAGATATGAGAAATCGTGTCATTTTAGCTGTTGAATTTGTTTAATGATACAAAGAAACCGTAAGTATGTTTTTGTGCTTGTTTAAACAGATTTTTGTTTTGACAACAAGATCACATCAGAGGACGAGTCAATTGATATGGTGAAAAATAATTCGGATGAATATGAGACCAGTGTTGCTTTTCCTTTCAGAATCTTGAGTTATCTCAAGACACCACAGTATCCGAGGAAATGTCTTTTCTTTAAGCATAACAGTTTACGATTTGTGGTACGAACCTGATATTTGTTTTCCATTCTGAATGAAAACAATATATTTGTGCGAGTACTTGATTTATTCTTTGTTTTTTAGTTTTTGTTCAAGTTCTATTGCCCTACTTCTTGGCCCCACATCATTTGCGTAAGCATGAATGGACATCATACAAGGAAGGTAGAACATCAAACCTATTGTCCGTTATTACTCATGTGGACTAATTTTGTTGGATTGTTTTGTAATGAGTTCTGGAAAATGGGTTATATATTTCGAGCTAATGTTTGTTATTTTTAAAATGCATTCTTTTTTTTTTTTTTTATCTTATTGGTTGATGTTAGGTCTTACTTTTCACTACACCTCAAGCTCAAACCTGTAAAATGCCTTGCTATCTGAACGAGCCTTTTGAAAAATTAGAGGTGTAAGAAGGGCCTGGTCTTCCCTTTTTCATTGTTATTTTTATAGAAAAAATAAATGAAAAACGTATGTAAGAAATCCAAAATACCTATGATGCTGTTCAGATCACGCTAACAATACTTTCAAAATAATACAACCCGTACATTGTATGAGCAGAAAACTAGTATGAACATAAAGCAGAATAATAGAGCGAGTTTTCAAGAAAGGAGAAACCAAAACAATTGAATCCAATTTATTAGATATAAACATTGTAATTTGATCAGGGAAGGGAAGCCTGATGGTGGCAACGATTGCAGTTATTGGACTTAGCACTGGTAAATGGCTCCTCAATTCTAACTTCTACTATGATTTCATTGAAAATCTTGTCTGCACCATTTATTAGCATCAGATTGTTCCTTCAACGAAGAATGTGATTACTACTTCGAGGTCTCCAAATTATGGCCCAACTTTTTTCTTGAATCGACACCCACAATTTATTAAAGCTGTTAAAGAGCATGTAGACACTGCCTCCAATTCTTATCTGTGGAGGAGCCATGGCCTCAGGACGAAGAAACCTCTAACCCTGATTACTTGGTCGATGCTCTCCTTTTACAGTAGAAGTCTACGCTTGAAAAGTAATGGAATCTTCGTCTGACGATTGTAGTAACTGATATGCCGAGGGAGAGAGTCCAAAAGAAAGTGCGAGTTACTTGTTTCGGAACATCTGCTAAATACTTTATGTTAATGTCACTTATTATCAGACTTCCCTTTTGGAGATAGATATAATGTTAATAATTTAATTTTAATGTTAATGCTAAACACTTGAAGTTAATGTTAATAATATAGTGAAGGTTAATCTCACGATTACTATGCTTGGACGTCCATTTTCAAGAAAGCAAGCTTTTTGCTTGTTAATGTTACCTTGTCAACAGCACCTGCAAAAAGGGGTGAAATTTTTCTCTGATCCCCACCCTTCCCCCCCACCCACTCTACAAATACTTATTTCAAATTATGATAATCCGTTTACTCAATAGGCAAGATTAGACTGATGCTAAAAAATATTTGATGCCCACAATTCCAATTTGAGGTATTGAAATTAATTCATCAAGGAAAAAAAGATGATTCATATTCTTTTTTGGAATCCACAATCTTTTTTTACTTTCGAAGTCAGGTAGTACATGTATCTCGTTCAACAAGAAATTCATCATTCTTAAAACATTGCAATATGCGAAAGCCAGAGAATGAACTGAGTACTCTTTCAATAGGTAATAGCTTAAAAACTCGTTAAAAAATTAAGGTCAAAGTCAACAATTAATTTTAAATACAAATTTCATAGGACTCGCGACTTTTATAACTTTTCAACCATACATTTCATTACATTAATCGGAATCTGCTAAATTTTTTTTTATCAAAAGCTGTCAATCTGTAAGGCTACAGTTCACACTTCAGACATAACTAATACTCCAGTTTCTAAAGATGTAATGGAATATAAGCTGAACATGAAAAAATATATATTCTACTCAGCTCTTTCGAAGGGAAACGCCTCTCTATATATACAACCTCCTCTGAACTGCGCCCACCAATTGCACAGTCCAGAAACTGGGATTGATCAACTGTTAGGAAAGAGCAGGCCCGAACACCCCATATAGCACAGGCAGCCAAGAAAACACTGTATTCACCATACATCAACACATGGCCCCACGTAAAGAATGAACCTTGCAGCAGTATCCTTTGCTGCCTGCCACTAGGCCAGCCGAATATTTCTGCAGCGGGTCTCAACTCTTTCTCAAAAATAATTCAAAAATGAAGTTTTGTTATAAATCAATTTTCCTCGTCTACTGCACCAATGTACATGAGATCTGTCCTCCTCACTCTTATGGCTCCCTTGAGCCAGCTGGACGCCTTCAGATTAGCATGATCACTGCTGCCAACAAGAGCAGAGTTAACTGAAGGCTGCCCTGACCCAGCTCCATCCTCCAAAAGGGTCCATGGATCTATCTCCACATCAATTTCATGCTGCAAGGGGAGTGCCTTGGTTTTCACATTTGAGCCTGTGCGAACTGGTAGAGGTGGACTCCTCGGAGGGAGATTCGAATTGATAGGGTTTAATGCAGTTATTGGATTGATGGGCTGAAGAGAAGCAAGGGCAGAAGGTGATACTGATGAAGGCTGGCAAGAAATCATCAACCGGGGAGAGGGAAAAATAACAGGCATCGCCGTTTGGATGCGCCACCGAATTGTCTCGGGCAATTCCATACTGTTCAAATCATTCTGCACAAATACATTATGAATCAGATATGCTGTGCCATAACTTTTACATTTACAAGTATAAATCAATTATAACATATTGTACAAAAAAGTTATAAAGGAATTGAGTAGGAAAGACAGCAGTAGACTTCTACCACATTATTTTCCAACCCACTCCTGAGAAAAAGCCATTTTGAAGATTTGGCAATGTCAGACCTGAAAGCGTTCTGCTACTTCACGATCAAAAACAGCATATTCTTTGGATTTGGAATCGGTTTTCAGCTTCAGCCAGCTTGGCTGAAAGTTGCTCAGCAGTGCTTGGAAAACTGATAATAGATTATCAAAAAGACTTCCCATGGAAGGAATTTCAGAAGCTGTAGAAGTCCCCACAAGAGACTCCATCTCTCTCTTCGATAGAGTCAATGTAGAATTAAAAACGTGATTGGCATCTTCATGCACAACAGCGCTTCCAAGGAGGCGAAAAATCACCGAAGCAAGAGTATATCTCATATTACGGCCTGAAGTCTCCCTGGAAAATATGAAATGGAAGATTGCATAATATAGTTACAAGCCATTAGGCAATATAATTGCTATTTTTCTTGAACCCTACTACGAAAAATCCAGAGTGACTAATAAATAATATCAAGCACACTTTAGATCTAAAATAAAGCCCGAAAAATTAAAATGGTAAATCAAGATATAGTTCATGTGCAAAACCTGGTGTGACCCCAAGCTGCAAACTTCATTACTTGCAACAATATGCATGGTTCTATAAGATCAGATTATATTCATTTCATAGAAACTAGAATAGAAAATTTCATTCACATCATAACTGTCAACAGATCTCAATAGGAGGGAGTACTTGGGAATTCAAGGGATATCCATGCCATATAAGGAAAGCTCAGGGTGAATAAAGAGACACAAACCAAGATCAGAGATGACTATGAATTATCTACATATCATTCTTCTTTGGAGAAATTACATTATCAAGGACACGTAAAAATAATGAATATAGACATACATGGTATATATCAGGCATACTACACAACCGGAACCGAGGATGGATCAGTAAGGATTCAGAGAAAAATTAAGATCACTTCAAGTCATTAACATGTTCTCCGAAAGGGAAAAACACGAGCAGACAGATGTAAAGTGGTAAGTAAAATACCTGTCTGCACAAATAATAGGGAGTAATCTCAGTAGGAACTGCAATCGCAAAGTGATGGAGGCTCGCAATGCTGCAGGAGAAGGTGGCACAGTATCAGTCGATACAGTTGATTGTTTGGGTAATCCAGGACTGCTACCTATCCCACCCCTGCGACTGTTACTTCTATTGGCAGGACTTCCAATCCCAGAAGCAGGTGCTTCAGCTGGCTTACCAGCTCCACGAGTAACTGCATTTATCTGCTGCTCAATATTACTTACCTGCTTGATCATTTCACTTGCGAAATTACTTCGTGATTCATCAGAACAACGTTCCACACACGGAAGAACTAGTTCGATAAGAGCTCTCTCTGTCACATGTTGCTGACGGACAATTAAGCCCTCAACATCCATAACTTGACCAGATCCCTTCCGAGAATGGTCAAAGTCACTTCCTTCATCAGCTACCTCGCCTTCTTCAAGGGCAGCTGCTTCAGATTTCAATTTATCACCCTTGTTGGCAAATGGACTGGTACTGGAAGGACACCAACCCCACGGCTTCCAGTGTTGGGCCTTCAGACACAGCTTTTTGGGCTCAGCAATATTCATTATCTTCTGCCGAATAGATTTCCTTCCATAAAGTACGTCCTGCCCTCTGAGCAACCATTTTGCTTGTAACAGCATTGAATCCTCAAGAGACCTCCCCAAGAGATTTACAGCCTCAGAGAACAAAGGAGCAGCATCAGGCCTGACTAATAACCTGGTGAGAATAATCTGAATGAAGTTGCTTTCATTCTCAGAAATATTATCAGGATTTGGCGAGAGAGATCTTATAGCCTCAATTAAGGAGGTATCAAGGTTCTCCATCTTTTCAATGATAGCCTGTTCATTTAGGATAAGCCTAAGCTCAACCCATTGCCAATGAAATCTAGCAGGTTGCATAGTATCTAGAACATGTACAAGTTTATCCAGAAGCTTTTTCAAATTCTCTGCACGTTGGCTTTTTGACTCACCAAGACCAAATGCCCAATTCCCATTGTCCTGCTTGAACATCGGCTGTGGCATTCTACAATCAATGAGGGCATCTAGAAATAGTCTAGCACGGAGAGGGACAAATGCCGAGGCTTTCAAATTGGTGTTTGAAGTGGCAGATTCTACTATCGATGCAAACTCACAATCAAGAATATCTGCGGCTACAAGATCATAAAAGCCATGAGTGTCCCTAAGACATATTTCACGAAAAGGTAGATGCTTTATGGCATCACCAATGCCTAATGCCATGGATTGATACAATTGATGGATATCTTCACGTTGTCCACTGCTAGTATTAAGAATGAAGGGCCTCCATATCACAAAAGCAAATATGGAATAAGCAGGCGGAAAAACCAAAGTCAAAGATAGTGACCGTTGCATTCTATATAGAGCTACAATTGAAGCTTCTCCTAGGAGATCCACAATGAGTCCATCAGAGATTGTCCTGCAATTTCCCACAAGCACCCTAAACCAGGTCACAGAAACTTCAATTAAATTATCCATCTTTAAAACCCCCAATGAACGTGCATTTCCATTTGCGGCAGATTTCAAACTCCTTGCAAACTGAATTAGATCAAGCCCTTCCTTCAATTTCAAGAGAGTGACCATTCTCTCCAGGCTAGCAACTCCCTGAAGAATTGCTCCGATCACAAGTGCAGCAACAGCTGCTGTTATTTTTGCAGGCCTTCCAATAACTGGTTTGGTGGAGTGGTTTAAAATATCATTCTGTAAATTAGCATTAGAATCATGAGAATCGGCAGACATGTGAAACTGACTACGTGGAGCCTTTCCTGGGGCAGAAGATTGCATAAGAGCAGAAGAAGCTTCCGTTGCAAGAGCGACCTCAAAGACACGGCTGTGACGCTCTCCAAGTGCTTCCTTTAATATGCATAGGCAATTGATATGAATGCGTAAAAAGAACCGAGCAAATTGCAATGAGCCAGAAGAGGATGGGCTATTTAACTGGTTGCCTGTGGTGAAATCAGGAATTTTTGCAATAACGAGTCCAAGATTATTAATAATTGCAGCAATTGCAGAAGACACCAAAGAAGGATCACCTTCCTGAGCAGCACCGCCAGTTTGTCTCATGCATTCCATCAATCCAATTACTATTTTTTGAGCTATATGATAGCCATCATCGCGCTTTTCCAAGCTATGATTTTTGTTAATTCCTGGCCCAAAAAGCTTTTTGTCTTTGCTATGAAAATAATTGAAAGCTTCATCAACATATCTTTGCACTATATCTTTCATGCTCAAACCAACTCTGGATACTCTAACTCCATTTATCTTTTGACGGAAGTAATCATCAAGATCCTCCACTCCAGCTGGGGCTCCATGGGGAAAGCCGTAATCCCCTTCTACAGATCTGCCAGATTCAAGTTCAGAACTAAGTCTCTTATCACAAGTAGACTTGAAAGTCTTTTCCCATTCAATAACACTAGCCACATTGTTATTCTTCTTCAAGAGGTAACGAGCATAAACCAAGGCTGGTGAACTGGAAACCCAGCCTTTAGATGCCATGACACTGACTGTCCGATGCATTAAGGCAGACAGGGTTTCAGGAATAAGGTCAGCTGCAACAATTATATTTTCATACCTGACAAAAGCAATAAATAGATGAGTAACATGATGTATAATGACTCATCAACTGTACTTGTAATCAAAAGAGCAGGCAAATCTGATTAGTGATTAGTCAACGTCTTGAAAAGTTTTGTAGACTGTAAAAGCACTGTTCATCATTATTGACATGACCCAGAAAAATAACTGAAATCATGGTGACTCAGTACTGTCCCTCAGGGACATGAACAAAATGACAGCGCGTTCTCAAAGAAATGCTACTGAATAGTTCTAGCCAAATATATCCTTACAACAGATGATACAACAAGTGACACACCATCTAACCAAGTCTGGCAAAGTAGAAGCCCAGCAGTTATCTTTATACATCTTCTAGAAAAACTGCTCCTGCCTACCCCTCAGCCAGAAACAAAAATGTAGTTCCAGAATCACCCTCTGCTTTGACATTATAGTGGGTTCAGAGAGAAAGTGGTAAAGAGTATAGAAAACATGGGCTCACAAATATATTAATTGGAAGTCGAGAAATCAGAAGGCAACATCTCTCATTATTTTCATCTACTTCCTTTGCAATTCAAACCAGGAATAAAAATTTATTGTCCATTTTCCCCTAAATTTTCATTTTCTCCACTTTCTTTTCTCCTCTCCCTCCCCATACAAAACACACCTTTAACTTCAGGTCAAAATCTTTAAATAATTTGCCCTTGTTATGAGTTGTCTTTACATGTACAACACGTGTATATAAAGTAGGTAATTATTTTCCTTATTAGATAGGATTATTTCCTAATTAGAAATATCATTTGTATGTATATAACCCGGTTATGAATCAATATATGAAATAAGTTATTCTCCCAAATCAATCGACATGGTATCAGAGCCTAATTCGCTAAATTAGGGTTTGTGAGTATTTTGAAAACTTGTGGGATTGTTCTCGGTGGTGGCAAAAGTTGGGTAGGTAATTTCTGTGTTGAACCGACACTTACCAGGGTCACCTCTTGGTGGTTGAAGATCAGGTGAATCTTATGTGGCCGCAGAAATTGGTCTGCAACGAGCGTTCTGGGTCGTAGAGTGATTCTGACCTAGGTTTCTTCTGGTTCAGCATTCTGGTTTGCTCCGGTGTGACTGTAGGCATCTCTTGTTGCCGTTGTATGTGGCGACCAATGATGGGAGTCGTGTGTGAGACATCGGGGATTCATCGCTTTCGTCTTCTCCTTCCGGTGGGTGAGTCGAGTGCAACCGTCGACTGATTTTGGGCTGCAGAGGTGCACTAGTCGACTGTTTTGGGCTGTAGACCGAGTGGGCTGGTTTTGGGCTTTTCCTCTGGGCTTTCAGTTGGGTCAATTTTGTTCTCTCCTTTTGCATTGATTTGTTTCGGCTCCTCTATTGGGCCTGCCTTACTGTTGGGCTGCTCTGCTGGACAATACTTATTTTGTTTGGGTCGCTTTGGGGCACATTTGAGCTACTCTCTTTTGGATTATCTGTTAATCATGACTGAAAGTGAGAAGAAAATAGTGAATGAAATTACAATAACCCCATCCTCAAAAATCACAGAAAGGAAATTAACGGATAGTAGAAATTATGCCCAATGGAAGAGAATTGTCCGTAGGTATGTGTCAAGTTTAGATTTTGGTGATCATTTGACTGATGATCCACCTCCACAATCTGATATTAATTTTGGGATTCGGGAAAAATGGCTGATGGAGGATGATAAACTCTTTAATCAGATTCAAAATACCCTTGACCCGACGGTTGACGATATTATTAATCATTGTGATACTGTAAAAGAATTGTGGGACTATCTAGAATTTATGTATGCTAGTAAACAAGATGTATCGCACGTTCATCAACTGATGTTGAAGATTTATCGGGCTGAGCAAAAGGGGCAAAATCTGTTTCAATATTATACTAAGGTAAAACAGGCATTTGAAGAAAAACGGGCTATGTTTCCTATTACTAGTGATGTGAAGACAATGCAAGAACAAGAAGAGCGGATTGTGGTCCAGTGTTTTCTTGCAGGTTTAGGTCCAGAATATGAGGTGGCTCGTACTCAGTTACTTACTAGTGAGGCACTACCTTCGTTGAGTGATTTATATGCTCGTCTCCTCCGGATATGCAAGGATAATGATAAGGAGCAGGGTATAGTACCAAATGAGACGGTAGCTCTAGAGGGCACAAATTCAAAGTTGAATAACAGTTACAACAATAAAGGAAGAGAGGGAGGTAGTCGAGATAGTATTTCTAGCAGCAGTTCTCGTGGTTGTTATTACTGTGGAGAGCAAGCACATGTGAAAAGGAACTGTTGGAAATTGAATGGCAAACCATTTAAGTATACAAGTCAAGACTTCTATGAGGAAATTTGCCAATGTTGCCACTCGGGATGGGCTTCTACCTACACCTCCTACACTCCTATCCCAGCATCAAATTACAATTTCAGCATATGAATATGCTCGCCTTACACAATTTTACGCTTCTCAACAGCCCTCTCCTCAACAACCCGCTCCACCTTCCACTTCCACTTTAGCCAACACAGGTAATTCTATAGCATGTTTTTCTACCTCGTCCGACAATTGGGTCATTGATTCCGGTGCCACAGATCATATGACTGGAAATACAGGTATCCTTTCATCATTTCAGTCTTCTTCTAATTTACCATGTGTCACTTTAGCTAATGGCTCTAAATCTCCTGTGGCCGGATGCAGGATAGCTCATCCAACGAACTCCTTACCATTGTCTTCTGTTTTATGTTTACCTCAGTTTCCTTTCAATCTTTTGTCTGT